>QLSR01000057.1:135987-219457 GCA_031780015.1 Citrullus colocynthis
TTTTTTTTTTTTTTTTTTTTTTTCTCAATAAATGTGTGAGATTTTTATTCATTTTTAGACAACACTTTTTGGGATTAATTTAGAGTCCAAACTATAGTTTTATACTTTAAAATTTATCACTATTTAGATCCTAAATTTTAATTTTAAAAAATATTATTCATATATTTTGAAAATTATAACAATTTAATTCCATCTTGAAAATTTTCATCAACCAATAACACTTATCATCTATGGTTTATAAAAAAAAAAATCATATTAAATCTACATGTATAATTTTTTTTTATTAAATCCTACACAAACTTTTATAATAGAGACTAATTATGTTACACATTATAAAATATAAAGATTAAATTGTTATAAATTTGAAAGTATAGGAATCAATATGTTATTAACTAAAGTTTAATGGCTAAACTGTTATTTCTATGGAAATAGTTTAGGTACTAAAAAGTATTTTTTTAGTTTTTTTTTTTAACTAACCCATAAAAAATGTGATGCTCATGAAATTTATAGATTTATTTTAGTAGATAGAAAAAAAAAACTTTAAAAAGATTTTAATTAATGTAATGATCTTTTCTATTGTTTTACCTAAATAATTATAACTAATAGAAAAACAAAATATGAATATATGAAATTTTAAGAAGCAAAGGACATGATTTGTTGGTTCAAACATAATTCAACTACTAGATCATGATTTTTTAATTTATGGTTTAGATCATATTCTAGTTGAAACTATTCAAATAGAAAGACAAAATAGAAATTTATGAAAATTTAAAAGTCCCTCATATTTATGGTTTAAATCACATACCATGAGTAAAAAAACACTTTGACCTGGATAGCTGTGTAACAGGGGACATTCGACGTGACTTTCCATTCAAATATATATCTGTTGATTATGATGTTTCATATTTATGGTTTTAGATCACACCCATACACGAGATAATATATTATTTTGTCATATATCTACTTTGACTCAAATCGTTATATTCAAAGAGAATATAGACATTATTTAAAAAATATAAGGGCAAAATGGAAATTCTTTCCCATTTTATATATAGTATTTTTTACATTTTTATTATTATTTTTTTCGCTCAAAATTTAGTATGAGAGACTAAATTTGTAATTCAAAGATACATACAAAACAATAAAATAATATTCATATTTTTTCATAAGTTAAAAACAATATATATATATATATGAAATAAAATAGAAATTATTTCGTAGTACTGAAATTATATCATAGTACTTAGTAGTTTTATGGCTAAGTTAAGTGCACGTTTAGGGAATGATTTAAAGATTGTCAAAATCAATTTTCTCATTTTTTTAAATCATCTTAAAACATGCTTTTGATCACTCAAACTTAATTTAATATTAAAATTTACACTTTTATATCAAATTTTTGAATCATCAAAATTTATTTTTAAAAATTAAATACATGTTTTATAGTGATTTGGAAGACAACATTTTAACCACTGCTCCCAATGATATGCCAATGATATGCCCTAAAATAAAATATTATGGACTTTGTAATGACAAGATTCAAAATATTGTTAGGATTTGTTTTTTTCAATGGACACGGTGACTACTTTATTTTAAAAATACTCTAAAAGCTTTATTAATATCTTAAAATTTTGTAAAGAAAGTTTTAACAAATACCATTATCCTTAATATATGCACGAAAATGGCTTACCACATTTCAAAAATACCCTAGAAAATTTTCCATTTGTTGGTGACTTGATTTGATATCATATATGATATATGATTAATTAAAATAATATTTTAAAATACAATATTTAAATATAAAACGTAGATGTCGAATGAAAGTAGTTATTCATTATTCCGTTTAAATTGGTGAAAACTTCAACTTAAAAACAACGACCAATAATTTTTTAATTTCAAAATGCATTAGGATCTTTCATACCAATCCAATAATTTTTAACAAAATGAATCATGATCTTCATACCAATTACCAAGGGGAAATTAGAAATTAAAAAAAAAAAAAAAAAAAAAAAAAGAACTACAGAGAGATTTCAGCAATAAAATCAACAAAATCTAAACAATATTAAAATTTAAAACCACACATTCCTTCCTTATATAAATAGAGTCTCCCATGAGTAGAAACTCAAGAAATTGAGAGTTCAAAGATGGGTTTCAGTGGAAGTTTTGTTTTACTAAATTGTTTCCTTTTGGGTTTGGCCATTCTTTCTTCTGCTAACAAAGTTTCCGTTACTTACGATGGAAGAGCTTTGAAGATAAATGGAGAAAGAAAAATTATAATTTCTGGTTCCATCCATTATCCTCGTAGCACTCCTGAAGTAATTTTGCTTATTTATTATAATTAATCTTTTTTCATTTTATATTTCATTTACATAATTAATTTAACTAATAATATTGTTATTTGTTCATATAATTAATTTAGATGTGGCCAATGTTGATGAAGAAAGCAAAAGACGGTGGCGTTAATGCAATTGAAACCTACGTATTTTGGAATGCCCATGAACCCCAACGTGGCCAAGTACTTCTATCTCATCATTTTTAAATTTTTTTTTTTAAAGTGAATTATAATTCTAACAATTTAATTAATTTCTTTCTTTTTATTATTATTGTTTTTTTTTTTTCAGTATGATTTTACAGGAAATAATGATCTGGTAAAGTTTATTAAAACAGTTCAAGAACAAGGGCTTAATGCTATTCTTAGAATTGGACCTTATGTTTGCGCCGAGTGGAATTACGGGTAAATAAATTAAATGCACTTTATTTATTTTTTATTTGTATCTATTTTTTAATTAATTTATTTGGAAATTCTTTTTTTGTAGGGGGTTTCCTGTTTGGTTACATAATCTTCCGGGCATTCGGTTCAGGACCAATAATCAAGTTTACATGGTATTTTTTCTTCTGCAAAATTATATTTAGCATTTATTCCAAAAAAAAAAAAAAAACTGAATTTTTTTTTATTAATTATAATAAAATTTATTGTGATTTTAGGATGAGATGGCAAAATTCACTACATTTATAGTAAATAAGATGAAGGATAATAAGTTATTTGCATCACAAGCAGGACCAATCATTGTTGCCCAGGTTTTTTTTTTTCTTTCTTTCTTTTTAATATATATATATATATATATATATATATATTTAAAAAGAATACTAATATAGAAATATGTTTTAAAAAATTAGATTGAAAATGAGTATGGAAATATAAAAGGATCGTACGGACAAGAGGGAAATGAATATGTGAAATGGTGTGCTGAGTTGGCACAATCTTACAACCTAAGCGAGCCTTGGATCATGTGTCAAGAAGGCGATGCACCCCAGCCCATGGTATGCATTTACTATAATGCCCCTTTCTCATTTATTATTATCAAGAAAATAAAAAAAAAAACTAATTTATTTACATTTCAATTCATAATTGACAGATTAATACCTGCAATGGCTTTTATTGTGATCAATTCAAACCTAATAACAAAAACAGTCCCAAAATCTGGACTGAGAATTGGACTGGCTGGTTTGTCCTCTACCTTAATCTATTCGAATGATGATTGTATTTTTCTTTCATTTTAATTTTATATTACACTAAATGCAAAATAAATAAAAAAAAGTTTTATTATATATTGAAAAAAATTAGGTTCAAGAGTTGGGGACTAAGAGACCCATACAGAACCGCTGAGGATGTTGCATTTGCTGTCGCACGTTTCTTCCAATATGGTGGTTCCATGCAAAATTACTATATGGTAATTTGGTAAACCTTACCCTAAAATTCGAAAAAATCACATTTTTCTTTTTTGTTTTCCATTCTTATTTTAAATTTGATTTGATTTTCTGGTTCAGTATCACGGTGGAACAAACTTTGGTAGAACTTCGGGAGGTCCTTATATTACAACATCTTATGATTACAATGCACCGCTAGATGAATATGGTATATTATATTTGACTAATGGTTAATAATGTTAATTTTAAACTGAAACCCATTTAATAAAGATGGAAGCTTGATTTAAAATTATTGTTAGGAAATATGAACCAACCAAAGTGGGGACATTTGAAGCAACTTCATGAACTTCTAAAGTCTATGGAGAAAGTTTTGACCTATGGTCATGTCAACCACACTGAATATGGCCATTTGACAACGGTGAGTATTTAAATTATTGTTACTAATTGGTGAGTGATAAAATTACTAACTGTGACCTACATATTTTGTAATAGGCAACATCTTACACCTACAAAGGCAAATCAAGTTGCTTCTTTGGAAATGCTGAAAATGGTAATAGAGATATCACCTTTGAAAATAGAAACTACACTGTTCCTGGTTGGTCTGTCACCATTCTTCCTGACTGCATAACTGAAGTTTACAACACTGCAAAGGTATGAATATCTAATTGTTGTTGTTGTTTTTTTTTTTTCTTTTTTTTTTTTTCCTTCAAATATTTGTTTGATGGGTTATTATTATTTCATGAATATTAGGTAAACACTCAAACGACAATAAGGGAAAAAGTCTCAAGCTTAGTAGGAAAATACAAAAAACCATTAAAATGGCAATGGAGAAATGAGAAAATTGAACACATTACACATGAGGGTGATGTATCAGGAGCTACTATCACTGCCAATAAACTTCTTGATCAAAAGCTTGTGACAAATGATTCCAGTGATTATTTGTGGTACCTCACCGGGTAATTTTAGTTTATCCTTTTTTAATCTCTCATAATCTTGTAAATTAGATATAATTAATTATTATACTCATTATTCTCCTTTTTCCCTATAGATTCCATCTCAAGGGAACCGATCCACTGTTTGGCAAGCATGTAAAATTACGTGTTAAGACCCGCGGCCATATACTTCATGTCTTTGTCAACAAGGAACATATTGGTAAATTCACTATTATTAATTTATTATTATTCTCTAATCTACTAAACTTTATACGCATATATTGATATTAAGATATTAAAATTTTCAGGGTCACAATTTGGGCCATATGGCAAATATGATTTCACATTAGAGAAGAAAGTTAGGAATCTAAGGCATGGATTCAACCAAATTGTCCTATTAAGTGCCACCGTTGGATTACCTGTAAGTACCATTAAAAATTAAATTAAATTTGCAAAAATACCCTACCCCTTTTGACATATGAAATTGAATAACTGCAGAACTATGGAGCTCGCTTTGAGAATGGTGAAGTAGGAGTTCATGGCCCAGTTGAATTGATTGCTAATGGAGAAACCATAAGGGATTTATCAACAAATGAATGGGCTTACAAAGTTGGTTTGGATGGAGAAAAATTTGAATTTTTCAACCCTGACCATAAATTTAAAAAGCCATGGCTCTCTGACAATCTCCCATTAAATCAGAATTTCACTTGGTATAAGGTACATTAATAAATCAAAAACAAAAAATCCACCCAAAATTATAAATTTATGATTGACATTGATGATTATATTATAATGTTTTGATACAGACTAGTTTCCCAACTCCTGAAGGACATGAAGCAGTGGTAGTGGATTTGAATGGTATGGGAAAAGGGCATGCTTGGGTTAATGGAAAAAGTATTGGAAGATATTGGCCAAGCTATCTTGCTACTGAAAATGGCTGTTCTTCAAGTTGTGACTACCGTGGGACTTATTATGATAGCAAATGCGCTACTAATTGTGGAAAGCCTAGTCAACGATGGTACGTTATTTGTATATAATTGTTCTAGTTTAGTTAAATCATTGATAAATTCAAAAGCTGATGATTTGATTGTACATAGGTATCATATCCCGAGGTCCTATATGAATAAAGGGAAAGAAAACAGTTTGATTCTGTTCGAGGAATTCGGGGGGATGCCATTGGATATTGACATTCAAACAACGAGGGTGAAGAAAGTTTGTGCAAAGCCTTACTTAGGAAGCACATTGGAGCTATCTTGCCATGATAGGATTATCAAAGAAATTAATTTTGTGGGCTTTGGGAATCCACGTGGCAATTGTGGTAATTTCCAGAAGGGTGGCTGTGATTCCTCATCTGCTTTCTCAGTTATTGAGAAGGTTAATTACGACACTTTTTTTTTTTCTTTTTCTTTTTAATAATAATAATAATAATAATTATTATTATTATTTATTTTGATGTTTTGTTATTTTTGGATTGCAGGCATGTCTTGGAAAAAGGAAATGTTCAATTGAAGTTTCAAAAGCTAATTTAGGACTTACGGGTTGCAAGAACCCGAAAGATAATTGGCTTGCAGTTCAAGTCAGTTGTTAGGATGTTTATAAATTAGGGGATTTTAGGGTTGAATCTGATTTTTCTTTTTCCCTTTTTGTTTTAGATTTTTAGGTTTGATATAATAATTTCCAGTCTTTTAGATGTTTTATTTCCCTTTTTATTCTACTTTAATGTAATTAATTCATTCCTTCCAGTCTCGTTTTTTCACTTCACTCCCCAACTATCTGTTGTCAACTAAGTTTGTCAAAACTACATAAAAAAAATACTACTGAGATACAAAAGGTAAAAGCCTAATGAACATATACATTAAATAGCATAATATTCCCTAATTTTAAAACGGTTAAAATCAATTTTGGCGGTATAAAAAATATTATATACTCTTAAATTTCGAAAAAACTTCGTTGACTTGAAGTTTGACTTTTGTTTCAAAACAACCACCAACCTTCAAGTTGAGATTTAGAGAAGCAGAGGAGGAGTTCCAACTTCGGCGGTGCCTTCTAACATTTGGGTAACCTTCTTCATTGACGGTCTTCGAGATGCATCTGGATGAAGGCACCACAATCCCACCATCGCCATTCGTTTAAACCTTTCAAAATCCATCAAAATTTCCGTCTTATCTCCGACCACCGTCTCTAGATTCCCGGCTGCCGCGCGACTCAGAACCCAATTTGACAGAACCAAATCCTCCTCCTCACTTTCTTCTTCTACTCGATCCAACTCAATGTGCCTTCTGCAACAAATGATTTCCAATAGCATTACCCCATAGCTGTACACGTCCACCTTCGCGGTCACCGGAGCTCCCCTCAGCCATTCCGGCGCCATGTACCCTGCCGTCCCTCTTGCCTCCGTGTTTGTTTTCGTTTGGTCTTTCTTCAACAACTTCGATATCCCAAAATCTGCGATTTTCGCTGTGTAATTGGCATCCAGCAGCACGTTTTGAGGCTTCACATCGCAATGGATGATCTGCGTCTCGCACTCTTCGTGTAAGTACGCTAACCCTCTGGCTATTCCCTTTGCGATTTCTACTCTTTGTGTCCAATTACAATTAGGGTTTTCGCCATTGTTGAAGAGGAATCTCGATAGTGCTCCATTGGGCATTAGCTCGTACACTAGAAGAAGTTGCTTCTTGTTTTCGACGCAGTAACCTAACAATCTCACCAAATTTTTATGATATGTTCGGCCGATGATTCTTAGCTCCGTTACGAACTCTGTCTCGGTTCTTTCAGTCATTTTGTCGAGCACTTTTACCGCAATTTCCACATCGACACCGTTTATGTGTAAATTCCCACGAACTACTTTACCAGAGCTTCCCTGGCCAAGGATCTTGTTGAATCCATCGGTTGCCTCAACCAATTCCTGGAAAGTGAATTCTCGGAAATTGATTCCGATGGCACTCGCACTCGAAAATTTCTTCCTCCTAATCAATCTTCGAGCCGTTGGATGATAAAAAACGACAACGGCACCGAAGCAAAAAGCCAAAACTCCAGCGATTATATTGCCAATCTCCAGGACTTTCCGGTAATTAAATTTGTTTTCGTCTTCGCCGTCATGAATTTCTGAACTGTTTTTTAACAGAGGCACTCTGATTAGAGTTTTTGTTCCTTTGGTAATATTAGTGTTTCTACCATTCATCAATGGCGTCCTCTTCTTGCGACATGTCGAATCCTTCCAAGTTGCAGCCATAACATAACAATCTTCCATGATTGTTTTTTTGCAGGCCTCGAAATCGACATTTACCGTACGAGCCAAATCTGAGAAAGGCTCTGATTCAGGTGGCAAGTCAATATCCACATCGTTGATCACCTGGAGGGTGAAATTCTTCCCGGAATCTCCCGTACAGTAATTGATTACAGTTTCCGGTCGACAGCCTTTCCAAGCATCCGCCGGATCCAAATGGACAAAACCCGGCAAGCAATCGCAGGTTACTGTGTCATTGTCGGGTGATATGCAGAGTCCATTTAAGCCGCAAACATTGTTCACAAGGCAAGGGTCTCTCATGGCTCCCCAAACCTTTATCCATTCACTGCCATTACTTTTCGGGTAAACATATTGCCGGAAATCGCCATGGACATTTATTGTTGCTCTGTGGTAGTAATCTCCAACTGGGACTGGAGCATTGACTGTCAAATTGCGTAAACTCTGTCCATTTGGGTTAGTTCTATTTGTGAGGTACATTAAAGCAGATGATTTATCAAACACTAAGACAGTGTTTTGAATGTTAGTTGCAATTGTGAACCAATACCCAATATTGGAGAAGTGGTAATTGGAAAGCACCAGATTCCCATCATTTTGCATTTGCAACATGAAATTTCCAGTTGAGAAATTTGAGATGCTTTTTGCAGAAAACATCTTTTTGTCGACCCCCAAAACCTGTCCGGGAAGGAGCGTGTCTGTCGGGGAATCGAAGCTTTGCCCGACGGCCACGGAATTGGAATCTTTCAACACGAAGTTGCCATCGTCTTGCATTTGGCCGGAACTTGCAGGGGCCTGCTGCTCTGAGAATATTGGTTGAATAATGGTGCCATTTGGGAACGACAGCACAAACTGGCCGGTTGTGTTCAAGCTTATTGTGGAATTTGCCGGCGCTGGAGTGTCCCGGTTGGCCGACCAAACCAAGGTCTTGTCGATCTTGTTTGGGATTTTATCGAACCAAATTCCGACAAGATAGAGACCATTGGGAAGAAGGTAAAAACCAAAGGCAAAGTCCCCAGATGGAGAAAGCCAAGAATGGTTAGATCCTGCAGTTATGGAGGAACCTTGGCTTATGGGGGAGCCATTTTGAGCCAAACACTCATAGAAGCTTAGCAGAACAAAAGAAACAAATATCATGGACGCCATGGGCATGTTGTTAGTCGTTGCAGAGTATCCAAATGGAGTTGAAGAAGTTAACAAAAGTTGGGTTTGAATTTGAAATAAAGGGTCTTTGGAAGCTGCATTGCAATGGCATCATTTTGGTTTGATACAACATAATTTTGACTTGTAAGTCACTAGAAAGTTTAGAAAAATCAAGGAGGAGAAAGAAGAGAATAACGGGTGGCGTTTGAATTTGAGACAATACAAAGTCATTAAGGATAAATTCAACCTCCAAGAAGTTGCGTTACGTAGCCGACTTCTAAAAGACAGGTGGTGCTGTTTGTTAGGTAAGTCGTTTAAATATATGTTTATGTTCTACAAATTTTGGTTTAACACTCTACTTAGTTTTAGTTCAATTTCATCATTTCAATTTCATCTATGCTTTCAAAATGCCTATTTTGGTACTTTCAAAAAGTCGACCATTTCGGTTTTATAATATGTAATATTTATTTTTAGCTCATTTTTCCCTCTATATTTTATGTTAACATTATGCAAATAAAGTTCAAAATGATCATTTTTATTGGTAATAATGGAAAAACAATACATAGTATAAGAATTTTTGGTATGTATTTTTGTATTTTAAAGTCTCTATTTTCTTAATATTTAGGTTTAATTACGGACTTTTGACTCTGTACATTTTAGTCATTATACTTTTAATATGTTTATTTTCGCCCTTGTAGCTTCGAAATTTTCTTAGTCCTTGTATTTTTTAAAAGTGACTATGTTGGTCATTTCGTTTTCCTTTTTTATTTCATTTTTAAGAAATCCAAATGATGGTTTTTTTAAATTAAAAAAAAAAAAAGAACTTTAAGGACTAAAATGAATCAAAGTTGAAAGTATAAAGACCAAAATTAACATTTTGAAATATAAGGACCAAAATGGACAAAAATTAAAAATATAGGGATCAAAATGAATATTTTAAAAGTATAAGAACTAAAATGACCCAAAGCTAAAAGTAGAGGTATCAAAATTATTTATTTATTGTTGTTCTATAATAGAGTTTAAGTTAAAATATCATTTTGGTCCTTATACTTTGGTTTTGTTTAACTTTAGTTCCTATACTTTCGACTGTTCAATTTTAGTCTATGTACTTTCAATCAATAAATTTTGAATTTTGTCCATATTACTAGTTTGTTGTAGATTTTTTCATTATTTTTTATTAGCATTTTCACTATAAATTTTGAGAAAATATTCACATAGTGTATTTTTTTGTATGAAAATTATTGTGATGATTTAATCAATTTCGATAAAATTAACTTCGAGAGACTAAATTTAAGATTTATAAAAGAGACTAAAATTAAACATTTGAAAGTATAGAAACCAAAATTGAATAAATTACAAAATATAGGGATCAAAATAGTATTTTAACCTAGATTTTATTATCCACTCTTTTGACATTTCTAATAGCTATCTTAAATCAATGCTAACATGGAGTATTGAGATAGAAAAAAGGAATGGCGAGTCCAAGTGGTTAAAAGTTCCGTATGGTTCAAGAACGAAAATAGGTTCCAATATTGAATAGTATATCATAACAATCAAAAACTTGTTAATGGCGGCATGCCAATTTTTTATTATAAAAAAAAGTTTTATAATATAATTAATTCAAGTCCCAATTCAAATCATTGAAGTGATGGATTTTAAATTTTTTTTTTTTTTATATTTTCAACTTTAGAGTATATATTAACTAATATATCTTTTTCGATCATTTCAATTATCATTACAATTCAGTTAATAACCTTATTAATCGAGGAAACCGTAGGACTCTATGTTTCGTCAGAAAAGGGCCTGATAGCTACTTTTTCTGTATAACAGGATTATTATTGGAGTATAATTAATTTTCTCCTTATTGTGATTCTAGGACATTTTGATGTTGTAAGAGTATGAGGATTTGAATCTTGAACTTTTAAAAGGACTTACCAGTTTTTTTATTTTTTAATTTTTAATTTTTAATGTCTATGGGTTACTTTGAGCCACCTAGATGATATTTAATTTTGACAACATATCCCATTTGCAAAGCATGGACACTAATGACATGTTATATATGAGTTTTGTTTAAGCTAATGGTTGTTATTATAATCTATAAGTGTATTTTATAAGATACATAATGAAAAATTTTGAAACTTTATTTTAGCATCTTCAAGAAATTTAGTGGGTGTGGTGAGTGTTGAGGTTAGTTATGAAGTCTTGGACTAAATTTGTTGGAGTTTGTAAATTTATATTTCGAGTGTAGGTTGTAAGATAAAATTCCTTGATAAATATACGAAGAATAGAGAAGGAAAGATTAGTTTCTTGATAAATTTTCAAACTTTAATAGTAAAAATTATTAAAATTAAGTGAATAAGTCAAGTCTAGTTTCGGACCAAAATTTTAATTTTTTATTGGATATTATTACGCAATCAAATGAAAGGACAGTTGTTACATTAAATTTGAGGAAACAAATTGACGAATACTACTCTATAATTCAAGTCTGACGGCTTTAAGTCTAATAATTCTTCCTTCTTCCATTAGGTGCTTTTTGAATATTCAAAGAATTTGGGTGGTGACAGCCATTTGAGGGAGGAGGGGAGGGAGAAAGAAGAACAAAAAAGAAGCAAAAAAAAAAAAAATAATAATAATAATAATAAATAAATAAATAAAAATAAAAACAGAGGAGATACGAAAAGAAAATATATTAAAAAATATTTTTTTTTTAATTTAATAATTAAAAAATTAAGAAAATATATATTTTTTTTTTAACAAAGGAAGGTTTTGCGTCTACTTTTCGTTAGAAATAAACAAAAAAAAAAAAAAAAAAAAAAAAAAAAAAAAAGATAAAAAAAAAAAAAAAAAAAAAAAAAAAAAAAAAGATAAAAAAAAAAAAAAAAAAAAAAAAAAAAAAAAAGATAAAAAAAAAAAAAAAAAAAAAAAAAAAAAAAAAGATAAAAAAAAAAAAAAAAAAAAAAAAAAAAAAAAAGATAAAAAAAAAAAAAAAAAAAAAAAAAAAAAAAAAGATAAAAAAAAAAAAAAAAAAAAAAAAAAAAAAAAAGATAAAAAAAAAAAAAAAAAAAAAAAAAAAAAAAAAGATAAAAAAAAAAAAAAAAAAAAAAAAAAAAAAAAAGATAAAAAAAAAAAAAAAAAAAAAAAAAAAAAAAAAGATAAAAAAAAAAAAAAAAAAAAAAAAAAAAAAAAAGATAAAAAAAAAAAAAAAAAAAAAAAAAAAAAAAAAGATAAAAAAAAAAAAAAAAAAAAAAAAAAAAAAAAAGATAAAAAAAAAAAAAAAAAAAAAAAAAAAAAAAAAGATAAAAAAAAAAAAAAAAAAAAAAAAAAAAAAAAAGATAAAAAAAAAAAAAAAAAAAAAAAAAAAAAAAAAGATAAAAAAAAAAAAAAAAAAAAAAAAAAAAAAAAACACTAAGGAAGGAACCTAGGGTGTTTGCTACCAAAAGCAAACCTCACAAGTAAAATTGTTGAGTTTGACAATTTAGGGACTCACAAGCAAATCTAAATCAAAACTTGGCAACCAAAAGTATATATTTTCCTTTTTTTTTCTTTTTTTTTTTCCTTTCTTTCTATGATTTCATCTATAATTTTCATTATTTTTGTCCAATTTATACCATAAAAATGGTTTACTTATTCACTTTCTCACAATAGTCACTCTTATCCATGTGCTTTAAAGAGTATTCATAGCCTCCGTGGAGTAATTTCTAGTACTATGATAGTGTGGGAAATTTTCTATACTACTTCTATTTAGTGTTTGCCACGGGAGGAGCTTTTAAGGATTATGTGGAGTCCACGTATTAAATATTTAACAAATTAATAAATTATTTAATGACGTGTCAAATAATCATCGGAGGTAGTATATACTACCGTAGCACTAGAAATTTTTCCACGTCATGATGATTTTTTCATTATAGTTTCTAATTTCAACTCATTCATGAAAGGCATAGCAAATAAGCTACCTTAAGACAACACATCCTCTTAGTAAGGTTTCAAACCAACAAAAATCCATTACTTCATACTTGATAGATTATCATTTACTAATACAATAAGCTACTATATGAGATTAAGAGCATGTTTGGATCAATTGAGTATATAAATACATTTTTTTAAGCACTTAAAAAATTCATCCAAACATGCCTTAATATATAAGGACCGTATATGAACTACATTTTTTCTGACACAGTTAGAACATCTAAAATTCACTTCCTAATATTATGTTTCTAATCTTAATCTCTACTACACCCTTACATTTTTTAAACTTGTTTCTAATCTCAATCATAATTACCATCATAATTACTTAATCAATACTAATTAAAACATTAACCAAGCAAATAAGCATCAGTTTCAACCAAAGGTGGGATTCTCACTTCAATGCTTCCTTCTAGCATCAGCACAACTTCTTTCATAGATGGCCTAAGTGCAGGATTTGGACAAATGCACCATAAACCCACCATTGTTATTCTTTCAAACCTTCCATATTCCTTCATTGCTTCAGAATCATGGCTTATTATGTCTCTCAATCTTTCTGCTCTCACACAACTTACAACCCAATCCACAAGCATTATTGCATCATCTCCTTGTGTTTCTTCTTCAACATGCCTTCTACAAAATATGATCTCTAACAACATCACTCCAAAGCTATAAACATCTACTTTTGTTGTAATTGGTGCATTTTTCAGCCATTCTGGCGCCATATATCCCATTGTTCCTCTCATCATTGTGGCTGTGTGTGTCTGGTTTTTCTTCATCAGTTTCGCTAAGCCGAAATCTGAGATTTTTGCTGCGTAATCGTCATCAAGGAGAATGTTTTGTGGCTTTATATCACAATGGATGATCTGGGTTTCGCACTCTTCGTGTAAATATAACAACCCATTTGCAATTTCCAACACCATTTTTGCTCTGTTTTCCCATCTGGGGTTTCGATTTTCTTTCTCCTCAAACAGGAAATTTGATAGAGGACCATTTTTCATCAGCTCATAAACCAACAACCGATGATCTCCTTCATTGCAGAAACCCAATAAACGAACTAAGTTTCGATGATGAGTTAATCCAATCACTTGGACTTCTGTAATGAACTCCTTCTCTCCTTGTTCAATCACCTTCTCCAATTGCTTCACAGCAACCTCTACTTCTTGCTCGTTCAACATCAAAACTCCATTATAGACTCTGCCGAAAGCTCCTCTGCCAAGTTGGTTCTTGAATCCATTAGTTGCTTCTTTCAATTCATCGAATGAAAATGCCTTCAAATTCACCTCCAATGGCTTTGGCTTTGTAGGCTTCTTCCTTTGAAAGAAAGCCTTTGTGATGGAATGATAATAAATGGCCATGGCTATGAAAACCACAGCAAATGTTGAACAGACCACAAATATCGCTAGCAGAGCTTCCTTAGAAGGGGATTTTTTGCTATTGACGTTATTGATTGTGGGAACTTTAAGGAATGCCACATGATTATTCGTATCTGGAATGTTTCCTCTTGCGTTTAACAATGGCATCCTCTTCTTGTAACACGCACCATTATAATAAACGGCCGCTGTACGGAAACAATCGTTCCTCACAACTTCCTCGCACTGGTTTGCACCTGTGGCTCCAACCATTGTCGCATCAGAGTCCTTAAGATATGGGAAATCGGCATTTTCAAGCTTAACAATTTTGAAGTTTGAATCTGAACAAAAGTCCACAATCTTAGTTGGATAGCATCCTTTGGAAGGTATATTTGGATCAACTGGCAAATACCCTTCTAAACACTCACAATTCACCTTTTGATTATCAGTTGTTGTGCAAAATCCAAACACCCCACAAATGTTACTCACCATACAAGGATTTTCCACGAACTTCCACACCGATCTCCACTCGCCGTCACCGCCGTTCTTGATCCGAATCAGCTGCTGGAAGTTCCCCTGATCATCGACGGTTGCTCTGTGGTAGTAGTCATCTACTGGCACCGTCAATTGAGCTTGGCTTGTCATAGAATAGATAATGCTCGTGTCGTTGACAACATACAAGAAAGCTGTGGTCTGATTGAAGACGATGGAGGCGTTTTTGTTACCGACGGTTCCAGTAAATTTGTAAGCAGGGTCGACATAGCGAAAAGCAGACATTATGACATTACCGTCGAATCCTTGAACTTCCAACATGAACCGGCCGGTGGAATAATCAACGGTCCCGTTGGCATTGGAGAACAAGCGTTGGCCGATACGGAGGGCCTGTCCGGGCAAAAGGGTGTCGGTTGGATGATCGAAGCTCTGCCATATGGGATTAGAGGAGGAATTCAGTAGCATAAAGTTGCCATTGTTGGACATGTAAGCAGAGCTTGTGGCTGTGCCGTTGTAGATTGAAACTTGGGTGTTGTTGGCATGAATTAGCACAAATTGGCCGGTGGGTTTGAGAATAATGGTGGAATTAGTCTTTGCTGGGTCGTCTCTGTTGGCGGACCATGCCAAAGTTCTCTCGGGAATTTTGTCGAACACTATGCCGACAAGGTATCTGCCATCGACGATCTGGTGAAACCCGAAAGCAAAATCGCCGGAGGAGGATCGCCAGAAGTGGTTGGATCCAGCGATGATCGATGAACCCAATTTGATTGTGTTGTTTGGGGACTGGGCTTGGGCGTAACAGTGGAAAAAGCAGAGAAACAATGGTAGAGAGTGATGAAAAATTTCAATGGCGGCCATTGAAATTTCAAATGAAACAGTTAGAGACGTATTGAGATAAGAAACAAGTTATAAACATAATGGACGAAAATATTGGTTACTTCCTTTGCCGTGAACACTCAAAGCTGCTGACATTTCTAGCTTGGACTAGTCTTAAATTTGTTGTCAAAGAAATGATTATTAATAATAATAAAATAAACTTACAAATTACAAGTGTTTGATTCAAAGTCAAATCTATAATTTGGTCTCGTGATATAAGTTTGGGTCTTAATCTAGTTTTGTAAAGTTACGATTTGTTTTTCTTATTCTTTTATTTTATTTTTGTTATTTTTTCTTTTGATAAATTAGGTGTCTTGAGGATAAATAATAGCACACATGACCAAAATTTTAAAGGTAGATGTTTAAAAAGAAAAAGGGTCGCGAGTTTTATTATTAGGACACTAATATAACTAATTTTTAGTTTAATTAAAATATTTTCCATATTGAATTATAGAAAACAGTACATTTTTTTATCTTTGAGTTTTTACCTATTATATTGCCTACTTTCGATTCCCTTTCTTGTCATTTCTCTTTATTCTTTCTATTTCACCCTTTTTTGGATTAGTTACTTTTGATGGCAATTTGTTTCGCTATCAATATACAGTAACTACAACAAATATGATATATCAAAGATCTAAATTTAACACATCCCATTAAGTTATATTGGCGTAAGCGAATGGACAAAAAACAAAACATTTGTCTAATGTACATATAATAAACATTATACATATAGTAGATTTAAAAAGACTTAGTTGTTGTCTTCAACTACATTATCCATAAATCTCTTCCAAAACCAATGTTGCTTCCATACTCTTTCCCTCATATCTTCGATGGGAATACCCTTTGTCTCCGGCACAAAAAAGAAGACAAACAATGACATTACAATCACACAAGCAGAGAAAAACAAGAATATCCCATATTTCATGTAGCACAACATGGACAAAAAAGATTGAGCTATCATAAAAGTGAACATCATATTCACACAAACTGTTATACTTTGCCCAGCCGATCGTGTCTCCAATGAAAATATTTCACTAGGTATCAACCATCCAAGTGGCCCCCAAGACCAAGCATAAGACGAAACAAAAGTGCACGCCATCAACACCACCACAATCGCTAACCCTTGGGACAGATTATTAGAGTTGTCTTGGAGTTTTAAGCCTAGCACAATTGCAATGATCGTTTGTGAAATGAACATTTGGACTCCAGCTTCTAACAACAACATTCGCCGACCAACTTTATCAACTGAGTAAATGGAGATTAATGTAGAAAGGACATTAACAATCCCTGTTATCGCTGAGGAGTACAGAGACGCATCGTTGCCGAAGCCTAACGTGTTGAATAAAATTGGAGCATAGAACAAAATTGCGTTCATTCCGGTGAGTTGTTGGAAGACTTGAAATAGTATGGCAATGACTAAGGGCGGTCGATTTTGGCGAGAAAAAAGCATTGCAAAAGGATGTTTGACTTCTTGAGTAATGCGGCTTGCTTCTACAATCTCCATATACTCAGACTCGATCTTGTCTGTGCCTCTTATTTTGCGTAGAACCATTTTGCCTTTCTCCAAATATCCACGTTGAATCAAGCTGTTTGGAGTATCATCCACTGAGATAGCTCCAACAGTTAATAGCATCGCCGGAACGCCGGCCAATGCCATTGATAACCTCCATCCCCATCCGAATTTAATCCTAATAAAATATATGTCTATTCAACTTTCAGGGTTTGTTAGTAATTAAAAATGAAAACGTGTCAAAGTTATGGGTCTAATCTTTATTTGATCATAATTTTCATAATGTGTTTGGGTCAAAGTTTTGTTGTTTGGAGAGTTGTGAAATAGTGAGACCACTTAGACTAATTGACCATGAACTAAAGCATGAAATAAATTTATGTTTTTTAGCCGCGCCCATGAACTAGTTGACCATTTGGACTAAATAAGGAGAGATGTTCACAACTCTACTTCTCTAAACTCAAATTCCTTAGTTCAACATCAAACACCCGCTTGGGTATTAAGTTTTGAGTTTTATTTCATTTGAACTTAATTTTAAATTTCACATCATAATTATTTTAAAAAAAACGATGAAAAATAGTAAAACTGAAAACATAAACTTTGAAATCTATAGACCAAATCGAAACAAAACTCAATCCTTAAAACCAAGATGAAATCAAACTCAAAATTAGTTACACTAAAAGTAGTATAATATTTTAAAATTTAAAAATCAAATGAAAACTAAACGTTATGCATGGAAGAGAGATTTAAACGGGGTTGGCTTACTTGGAGGTGCCATAATTGATAAGGTTAGCGAACATAATCCCAACCGTAACATCGAATTGAAACAATATATTCAAAGCTCCACGCATCCTGGTGGGCGCTATCTCCGACAGAAACAAAGGCACTGCCTATCAAAACCAAAGAAACTGTGATGAATTTCAAATGTTTGTTTCCACAAATAATTCCATGAAAGCTTCCCACAACATCTAACCTGGTTAGCAAAACCAACTCCACAACCCAAACAAATTCTTCCAAGAATCAGCATAGAAAGGGTAACAGCAGTGGAGTTTAACATAGTACCCACAATGAAGAACATTCCGGCAATGATCATTGTCTGTTTCCGACCCAAAACTCTGGTGGTGTAAGAAGCAATCAATGTGGCTAATAAAGCCGCCACGTAAAGAGAGGATGTGAACAATTGTAAGCCTTGATTGTCGTATTTACAATAATTGTTGTTGTCTCCTTTTTGGTTTTGTGTTCTTTCGTACACTACTGGAAAGAACTCTTTTAGGAATGAAGGCATTGACACTACTCCTCCTGTGCCCACCATTTAAATCACCCATTCACCCCAAATTTCCCAAATCAATATTAATTTAGCACAAGTCACAAGTTTTAAGCTTCATCTGCTTTTATTTTATTTTAAATTATATTATACATCTTTTTCACCTCTACATTTCTTGTTTTATCACGTATCTTCTACCAATGTTTTAAAAAACCAAGTTCAGTTTTTAGAACTAAAAAAGCTAAGCCCCCATTTGATAATCATTTCAGTCTCATTTAGTAATTATTTGATTTTTTTACTTTTTGTTTTTTAAAATTAAGCCTATAAACACTCCTTCCAACTCTAACTTTATTTAACGTTTTAAAAAATTAAGCCAAAATTTGAAAACTCAAAAAATTAGTTTTTAAAAACTTGTTTTTGTATTTGGATTTTGGTTAAGAATTCAATTCTTGTACCCAAGAAAGATACAAATCATGGTAAGAAACTAGGAGGAATTAGGATTAATTTTCAAAAACAAAAAATAAAAAATGAACGTCCCGATTGATAACCATTTTGTTTTTTGTTTTTAAAAATTAACCTTATTTCCTCTCTATGTCTTATATTGATTTGCATCTCTCCTTTAAGTACAATAGTTGAATTCTTTGCAAAATTCCAAAAACAAAAGCAAGTTTTTAAAAGCTATTTTTCTTTTTAATTTTCAAATTTTGGCTTGGTTTTTTAAATCATTGGTAAAAAGAAGATAACAAGGGAATAGATTTGGAGGAAGAAGTAGTGTCTATAGGTTTAATTTTCGAAAACGAAATGGTTACAAAACAAGACTAATTACCAAACGTGGTTTTAGTTTTTCAAAATTAAGCTTATAAACACATATACCACCTCTAAATTTATTGTTTGTTATCTACCTTTTAAAAATGTTTCAAAGAATCCAGCTAAGTTTTGAAAACTGGAAAAAAAAAAGTTTTAAAAAACTTAATTTTTATTCTAGAGTATTTTGCGAAGAATTCAAGAAATAGACTTTATTTCAAAAATCAAATAATTACCAAATGAGGAGAAAATAGACATAATTTTAAAAAACAAAAACAAAAATGAAATGATTAACAAACGGGCTCAAATAATTACCAAACCAAACCTAAGCTTTTGAATCACAAAAGATTTAATTATATCGATACTTTTAACGTATATCTGCACTTTTTTTCTTTTTTTCTTTTTTTATGAATTCATTCAACAATCATGGCTTGAATTTCTAATTTTTAATATTTATTACTTACCAGAAACACCAAGGTCGTAACCGAACATGAGGCCTCCGGTGGCGGCCATCATACAAGAAGTAAGAACCACCGGAGTTATCTTGGCTTCAAGCCCCACGCTGGACGGAGTCGACGCATACCTTACGGTGGTAGTCATATTTTCCTTCAAATAATCCCTTTATGGTTATTGATATATTGATTATATTTAAGATTTTTTTTTTTTTTTTTTTTTTTTTTTTTTTTAAAAAGGAAAAGTGTGAAGAATCAGAGATCCGTTGAATTGGGAGCGTTACACCTCCGTATTTACTAAATTTGAGGAGTGAATTGGCTAAGAATGGATTGGACAACTGGGTTTATAGACACAGTTAAAATCATCCAATTTCTTGTCCATTTCTATGTTTTTTTCTTTTTGATCTCTGTCATTGTGCCTATTAATGGTGGAAGACGTTTAATTTATGCAAAATGTACAAATTCTATACATGGATGGTTCGTAATTGGACATTTCGATTATCTCGTTTGTTTTACAGTAATGTACGTAATATGTTGAGTTTTGTATGATATTTTTTAGATTCATTTTATTTTCAATAGTTTGTCTTCTTCCTATTTTGTGTGTATATGTGTGTATATTTTTTAAATATAAACTTAGTTTTGAGTAAAACCTAAAGTATCAAGTATTATTTTCTATAATATGAGAGAAAAAGGGTAATTGACAATTGTAAAGAATATTATGGAAAGTCATTTGTAACCGCTAGATCATGTATGTGTTGGCATAAAGTTAGAGGTGTTAACTAATATAAATAGGAGTGATCAATAATACAAGTAGACATTTTTCTCAATAATACTTTCGCTTTTCTCACATTGTCTTAAGCATCAATTTTCACAAGTACATACTGGAACTCAAATTTAATACTAATGAAACACTACAAATGTTCCAAATTCTCTTTAAATAATAATTTCATTTTCAATTTTTTTTAGATTTATGTAAGTTTCCTCTAGTTTTTGCATCTCTAAAAAATTACATTTAAATTATTTGTCAAATTCAGAAAAAAGAAAATTGTAGACCCTAATTTATAACATGATTTATTTGCTAGCTTTTTATTTCTAAAATTTATGTTTGTTTCCTTTAAATTTCTTTATTAGAGTTTTTACGTATCTTATGAAAACATTTGAATTCCTAGTCAAACTTAAAAAATAATAGCAAATTTCTCTAAAATATATATATATATATATATTTTCTTTTTAAAGTTTTCACACTTTGGTTTAATTTTTTAAAATTTGAGTAAAAAAATAAATGACTGAACATATAAATTTATTTATAGTAGAGGCAATATTTAATAAGTTTAATTTTAAAAAAGTAAAACAAAATATTTATCGAACAAGGTAAAAAAAAAAAAAAAAATTCCTTTAAACTTCACTAAAATATTAATCTTTCTAAAAAAAGATAACACAAACTAATAACAATGTTGTTTACAAAGATCACCAAGAAACAAGTAAAGAAAAGAAACTATATATTGCTTGATCGCTTTCAATAATTTTCTCAATTCTACGATCTCACCCCATTACCGTAATTGGCCAACAAAATGGAAGGCAAGAGAAAACATATGTAAAAATAAAACTGCAAGAATTAAATTTAAAAAATTAAAAAAAAAAAACAAAATAAATCAAACCGAAACCATTCCTTTCTCAGGCACATCATTCATATATCTCTTCCAAAACCAATGTTGCTTCCAAACTCTCTCAGTCATTTCTTCAATTGGAATTCCTTTAGTCTCTGGCAGCAAAAACATAACAAATAACGACATTATCAACACCCAAGCAGAGAAGAACAAGAAGATCCCAAACTTCATATGGCATAGCATTGACAGAAAAGATTGAGCTATCACAAAAGTGAATATCATATTCACACAAACTGTCACACTCTGTCCAGCCGATCGCGTCTCCAATGGAAAAGTTTCACTAGGAATCAACCATCCTAGTGGACCCCAAGACCATGCGAAGGACGAAACAAAACTGCATACCATCAACACCACCACAATCGCCATCCCATGCGACATGTTGTTCATGTTGTCTTGGAGTTTAACGCCTAACACAATCGCAATAATCATTTGAGAGATGAACATTTGAACTCCAGCTTCTAACAACAACATCCGTCGTCCCACCTTGTCCACCGAGTAAATCGACACCAATGTAGAGAGTACATTCACGGCTCCTGTTATCACAGAGGAATACAGAGACGCATCGTTGCCGAAACCTAACGTGTTGAATAAAACTGGAGCGTAGAACATAATTGCGTTGATGCCGGTGAACTGTTGGAAGATTTGCAATGCTACGGCAATCACTAAGGGTGGGCGATTCTGGCGCATGAGCAGGTTTCTGAATGGATGTTTTACTTCTTGAGCAATGCGGCTTGCCTCTAAGATCTCTAAATACTCTGGCTCCACATTCTCTGTGCCTCTGATTTTTCTCAACACTGCTTTTCCTTTCTCCAAATGACCACGTTCAATCAAACTATTTGGAGTGTCATCAACCAAGATTGCTCCAAGAGTCAATAGAAATGCTGGAATCCCAGCCAATGCTAGTGATACTCTCCATCCCCATCCTCCTTCGATTCTGTCGTACCATTTTCAAATTTTTAGTTTGCTTTCTCGTATACATTTTCAAAATCAGAGAGAATATTCGGGGTTCTTACTTGGATGTGCCGTAATTGATAAGGTTCGCAAACAAAATCCCAACTGTAACATCAAATTGGAACAATATATTCAAAGCTCCACGGATTCTCGTCGGAGCTATCTCCGATAGAAACAAAGGCACCGCCTATTTTGCAATATTAAGAGTAAGAACAGAGCAAAACAGAGCAGAGGTGTGATTGAAATTGAAAACGGGGAAAAAATGCGAGAAAATTAACCTGGTTGGCAAATCCAACTCCACAACCCAGAGAGATTCTTCCAAGAATGAGCATGAGGAGGTTGACGGCGGCGGCGTTCAAAATGGTTCCGATAGTGAAGAAAATTCCGGCGATGAGCATGGTTTGTTTCCGGCCGAGGACTCTGGTGGTGTAAGAAGCGAAGAATGTGGCTGTTAACGCCGCGAGATAAAGAGAAGATGTGAACAATTGTAAGTTTTCATTGTCGTATTTACAGTAATTGCTGTCCTCCGCTGCATGCTGTTGAGTTCTCTCGTACACCACTGGGAAGAACTTCTTTAAGAACGAAGGCATCGACGTCACTCCCCCTGTTCCGACATGTAGAATTTTCCCATTTCGTTAAAGAAAGTACAGAAGAAAAGTAACAAACTTGGCCCCACTCACTATTTTTAAAATGTTTCTCATAATTTTCATCATTTTCAATAGGTTACCAAACGAAGAAGACTTTGAAGATTAACAGACTAACCTGAAACCCCAATATCATAGCCGAACATTAGCCCTCCGGTGGCGGCCATTATACAGGAAATTATAACCACCGGAGTTATCTTGGCCTCGAACTCGACTCCGGACGAAGCCACCGCAAATCCTCCCGCAGGCATGGTTTTAAAAAAATTCTAGGACCTTTCTTTGTTTTCTTTGGTTTTTTTATTTTTCTTGGTGGCGGATTGGATTGAGATTGATTGTCAAAACGTGGGGAGTAATTTGAATATATTTATAGAGAGAAAAGAGTGAAGAATGGGAGAGTTGAATAGTGTAAGTGTTGAATTTGATGGTCAATTAGGTTAAGAATGGAGAACACAACTGTTTCAAAAACATAGTAAAGATCCAATTTTTATGGTGATGTTTATCTTTTGGGTGTGTGTTTGAATGGGAAAACGAGGCTATGTTTAGTAAAAGAAATTATGATAATTAAGAAGGAAAGTAAATGGCTTTGAGTATGAGATGACTTGGAAAAAACTTTATCTATATCCACACTTTAATGCCAAATAAAACGTTCAATATTCAAAATTGACCAAATTTGTTGAGATTTAAAGGCATCCTTCCTTTTCTTTGCATCAAATATGGATAATAAAATATAAACACATTATTCTTTTACCATTTAAAACTCCTTTTTGTTTCTCATTAACTTTTTTACCTTTTAAAAGTTCTTTTTCTTTGACCTACAATTAAAACACATTATGTATAATCTAACTTCAATTTTGAAATAGGACCTTGCAATTCTTTTCCTTTACCCTCTTGAAGGAACAAATTACATGCATACATGATGGTGCTGCCATAATGTGACGGGTAATTTTATATTATTGTTTTGTATTCAATAGTTATCAAAAGATATAGATATAAATTAGTAATTTTATATTATTGTTTTGTATTCAATAGTTATTAGAAGATATAGATATTTTTTAATTTATATCCAGACAATCTCGTTGAATGTTTTTTCTTTTAGAGGAAGTACAAATGCTTTGACATCGAGGTTAGTGTCTTATTTAGTTTGTTGGATGCTTTAACATTGAGCGAGGGTGTTGTAACTATTCTCATTTGAGGTCTATATAAAATAAAAATAGTCCTTAAATTTTTTCAATGATATTATAAATTATTTAATATAAATTTGAAAACCGTTTTAAAAGGGTTATATTACCAAGTTTAGTCCCTAGACTTTCACATTTGTGTCTATTTGCTCTTAGAAATTTGAGAAGTGTCATATAAATTTGTAGGCTTTCAATTTCATGCCTAATAGAATTTTTAAATTTCAATTTTAAAAAAATACTAACGTTCAAAAATTAAATTTATAATTTTAAAAGTTTAATAACTAAATAAACACTAATTTCAGCGTTGAATGACTAAATTTATGATGTAGTCTTTTAAAATTAAAAACAAATTCGTTGCTAATTACTACGACAACAAATGTAAGAAAATCTTTAAAAAAAAAAAAAAACCAAAAAAAAAACTAAAAGTAAATCGTGGAAACAAAAAAAAAAATAATAAATAAAAATAAAAACTAAATTAAACAATAAATAACTAAATTAATTATTTATTATTTTAAAATTAAAAACAAATTCGTTGCTAATTACTACGACAACAAATGTAAGAAAATCTTTAAAAAAAAAAAAAAACCATAATAAAAACTGAATGTAAATCGTGGACACTAAAATAAAAGTAATAAATAAGATTGAATTCTTAAAAAATTCAACATTTGTAAAATTAGTTGGCTTGCTTAAACACTAATCTCACAAGAGAACCCGCCTAACCTTGTCGGGCCCTTTGGCCTTTTTAACATATTTTCACTACCACAAGTCAGGTCAAACTATGATAGTTTCAATAGAGGTGTCTCAATTGGTTGAGTTATTCTCGCTTACCAAAACTGATAATAACAAGTTCAATAGAAATGTTGGAAACTTCAATTCGCATTTACTTAATATATTTACAAAAATAGTACAGTTTAAAGTGTTGACTAAGGAACTCCAGAGTGTGGATTTATGTGATTTTATTTTTCACGTTATAAAATTCCATATTGTTTAAACCTCTCACCTTAATAAAAGAAGTAGATATTAATTATTATAAAATCATCAACATTTTGACACATTTTAATAATATATATTTTTTATTACAATACAACAATTGTTAAAGGATGGAACCTCCGACTTTTAAGGAGAGAGATCATGCTAATTAACAGCTAAATTTCCCTTGGCTTTTAATAATAATTTTGTTTTGGCTTGATTTTCTATTTTCGAAAATTATGTTACTTTTCTCAAAAATTGATTAGTATAGTCCTTTTTATGTTACTCAAGAACACATTCGAATTGAAAGTTAAGTTTTAAAAACAAAATTAAATTTCTAAAAGCTAATTTTTTTTTTTTTTTTAGTTTTGGAAACTTAGTTTTTATTTAAAGATTTTTAAAAGTAAATAATAAAACAAGAATATTATAGAAAAAAGTAGTGTTCAAATGTTTAATTGTCAAAAACTAAAACTAAAAACCACTGTCTATGTAACAGGATCTTTAGTTTTAAATTTTCCATTGAAAAAACTCATTCTCTTAGATAAAGGTAGTGTGGAAAGAATTCAATTTTTACTCTAAAATTGAACTTGACAAAATACTCTCAATTTTATCGCATTGCATCTTAAATTTGGATAAGTATTGTAATTTTTATCCTAAACTTGAGTAAATGTTAGAATCTTTATCTTAAATTTCCATAAGTATGGAAATTTAAAAAAAAATGTCGTAAAAAAAGAAGATGTAAGTTCATTTAAATATAGAGTAAATATGTGTTAGATAATTATAGATTAAATATGTCAAACGGATTCAACTTTTGAGTATATTTTTAAAATGTTACTAATAATTATATTTTTTATTCATGAGTTTTTATCATTTCTTTTCTTTACTTTTATCTTACTATAATATCATTGTCACAATTTTCTTTTTTGGAAGATTGAACGTTCGACTTTAAAGGATGAAGTACGTGCCAATACAACTAAGACAAGCTTGGTTTGTCATATCCTTATCATAATTAATTATATTATTATTTTTATCACTAATATAGAAGTTTTGAATGTTTTTATTTTGTAATTTATTTTTAATTTGATAGGCTTAAGAAGCACCATAGAAGGACGTTTTTTTAAAAGAAAAAATAGTTTGAAATTTTCAAACAGATTATTTCTTTTTTCAAGTTTTTAAAAATTACAAAGCTGTCCATTTTTAAAAAAAAAAAATTATTTTATTAATTTAAAAATAAATAAAAACAAAAAATAGAAAAATTATGCATGGATTTTTGTTCGTTCTTCATTTTTTCAAAAAGGTTCGTCGTGAAAAAATTCAAATCTATTGTTTTTACATATTTAATTAATTTTTTTATTTTTTTTAAAATTTCAACGGCATTAATTGCATATATGCAAAATATTTAAATAAATAAAAGACAATAAAGATTTATTGATGGAAACTCTTGGAAACTTTATTTTAGACATAACCGAATTTTTATTGAAAATTAGTGAGTTTTTACAGAGATTTTTGTTAAAACTAGGGACAAATTAGAATAGGAATTTAACAAATGATAAAAGTTCCAACAATTATCTCAATTTAGATTTAATTGGATGATCTTAAAATTTAAGATAAAAGTCGATACAATTTGTCCAATTCAACGTTTTTTTTTTCCCTTTTTTTTAATTTCCCAAAAAGGTTCCCTCCAAAGTATTCTCCCTTTCTCCCTCTCATCGATCCAAAGTTCTTTGAAATAGGATCTCCATTCTTGAAGCCCAAAATATAACCAAGCATAGTCCTTCAAAGTCAAATTCAACAATTCGAAGATTTAAAATGGTTAGAAAGACTTTGGCTAAATTATACAAAATATCTTTAAATTTTGTACTTTATGTCAAAAATATCCTTAAATTTTCAAAAGTTTCAAAATTACCTTCAAACTTAATAAAAAAGTTCAAAAATACCTTTACTGTTATATAAACAGCAACAGTAATTCTGTTTTACTTCTCTATTTTCCTTTTTTTTTCTCCCTTTCTTCTTCAATACACTTTTACTCTCACTTATGTTAACTATTTGACGATTGTTTATCTAAAATAAATATATAAATAAAATTGCATACTAAATATGGGCCATAAGAAACAATAGAATAATGGAAGCATCAATAGATTTTAGGACTTCAAACTAAGTTGTACATTTTGGTTACCGAGAAAATTGGTGCAATAATTAGAAAAGTGAGAGAAGATGAGAGTCCCTATATAGTGCTTATTTTGAATTGGTTCTTTTATTAAGCTCAAACAATTGATCACTGTATTATTGATAGAAACATTTTTTTTTTCTAAAATTTTCGAGTTATTTTTGCAAGAAGGTATGGACGGTTTCTATTCCTATACTAAGGGTAAAGGTGTTTTAAGCTTTTTTTTTTTTTTTAATTTAAGGGTATTTTTAAAATTTTTCAAAGTTTAAATGTATTTTTTAAACAAAATTTTAACCGTTTTCATCCAAAGCTAACGACAATAGAATTTTTGGACTATTTTTAAAAATTTAAAGATATTTTTTACACTTTTGAAAATTAAAAGGTATTTTTATACAAAATACAAAGTTCAAGTACATTTTTTATAAATAATTTAGGTGAAAAAATGTTTAATTTTAAGAGCATAATAAATTTAAAATCAACTTTTATCTCAACCATATCTCTTTTCATTTTTTTTTTTTTTTTTAACTTTGTTTGAAGCTAAAAAGTGAATTTTGTAAGACTTTGATAAAAGGAATTTGTTGAAATCCAAAAATATCATATTCAAATTCAAAATCTTTAAAACGTTATCTTTGTAAACAGATTACACTCTTTAAAAATAAGTATTAGTAATCAAAATAACAAAGATAAAATTTTTCGCTAGAGTGAATATAGCTCATTGGTGACCAAAAAATCTATAAATGTATAGTTCGAATTTTTCTATTTTTATTGTACTAAAATATTCACTTTTAAAATCAAATCTCAAAAAACATATATATACACACACAAAGTTTTTCTCACGAGTACTGCATAAAATCTGGGTATGTGTATATTGAACTAGAGTTTCAATATTTATTTTAAATGATTTTGCGTAAGTGTTGCATTAATGTTTATCTTTGGATAGGTTTTCGTTAGAAGAATTGAAAAAAAAAATGTGCAACTCATTTACAAAATCTACATAAGATAGATAGGATTTCAGCAATATAATTACCAAAAAAAAAAAAAAGAAAAAGAAAAATGCTGGGTTAATGTTTTATTTTTGGACAGATTTAAATTTTTTATATTTTAGAAACTTTATTTTCGTAGTAAATTTTTATTGAAATTAGTGAGTTGTTTAGACATAATCTTCATCATTACTTTTTAATATAAGGAGGTGAATTTTTATTGAAATTAGCGAGAGTTGAACTAATAATGGTACAAATTGCAATAATTCCTTAGGTTTAATACAATTAGATGGGGTTGAAAGTTTAAGATAAAATTTGATATGTTTAGCCAAATTTAATTGTGGATGGAAGTGAATTTTTATGGTTGGTTAATCGACATCCCATTTGTGAACCTGATTATAATTTAATTAATTATTAAATACTGATTAGTAACTATTTTGTTTTTAACTTTTTAAAATTAAATCTATTTTTTTGCTTTATTATCTACTTTTTACTAATAGTTTAAAAAATCAAGTCGAATTTCAAATTTTTTTAAAAAAAAATTTGGCTAAAAATTCAATTATTTCACTTTAAAAGTTCAAACCATTGTAAAAAATTTTAAAAAAAAATAGGCTTAATTCAAAAAATTTAAAACTATAAAAACCAAAGAATTACAAAAGGTTCAAAATCATATGTTTCAATCCTCATCTTTGTATAGTTGGACTTCAAAATTAATTGAAAAAAAAAATCAAATCAAATACAATGTTTAATGTCTTATTTTATATATATAAAAGAAAATAGTAATATTTGAGTGCATTATAAACTGCACATCACATAAAATGCTCAAAAATTAATTTTAATCGTTAAAAGTCTGATGCCAGGCTAGAGGAGGGCTGGAAAAGATAGACAGTTATAATAATAATAATTTATACTATCTAAAATGGACTATTATGGGGAGAAATATTCAATCTTCCTTTTTGCCGATGTAGTAATTGATTATAGAATTATTTTAAGTAATTTTATATTTAAATTGTTAAATAAAAAATTTTGCTTATTTTTTTCAATTCACACATAAATTAAAAAATATATATTTATTTCAGGTTTAAATAATTAAATAAAAATTTCCCTTAGCAATTCACGTGTTTAATTCTTGGAGAAAAAAAAATCTGTTTTTTTGCATCACATATTAAATAATGGTAGATTTTTTTTAAAAAAAAAGTCACACTTTATCCTTAAAGAAAATCACATCTACTTCCTAATCCAATCACATTTTCTCTCTAATTCAAATAATAATTATTTGATTTTAGGTTTGATTTTTTTTACTCAAACCGAGGTCTAAGATCAAATTAAACTAAAATTTGAATCTAAATTTTATGTATAAGTTGACTAATTACTTAACTTTCTTCTTATATTTCGTTGTAACTTTTTTTTTCTTTACAATTAGGTCTTTTCTTCCATTTTTGTTTCATTTGATATCTAAGTAGGTCCCTATATTTCTTTGTTTTTCTTAAATTTATAAATTTATGAGCATTTTTAAGATGGAGGAGAAGACCATAGGTTTAAGAAAAATTTCAAAGTTTAAGCAATTCAAAACTCAACAAAGTGACAAATAATAGAGTGATATTTGTGTAATTTTTTATTCACTTTTCAATTTTGTAAACATATATAGTAATTTATTGTTTTTAATATGTTTTTGTAGTTTTTTCTTTTCAGTTTTGAACTTTTGTAAGCCCACACGATAATTAATTATTATCTTTTAAAAATATGTTACACTCCAACTCATTCATTTTTAATTGAAAGAAATATAATATTTTTTAGAGTTTTTAGTTTCATTAAAAAAAAAAAAAATTCATTGCAAATAGAACAAGTTTTAGGGTTTCTCTGTAAAGTAAAATAATTTGTTTGGTATAATTAAAATTTGAAGATTTTGCAAATTTTGCAAATTTGGAGAAGAATTGGTTTTCAAGACTTTTGTATGCATATAAAAATAATATTTTAGTATGAATTAAAATTTGATAATGTTTAAATTGAAAAGATAATCAAATCTACCGATAAAATTAGGGAAAAAAATATATTTTAACTAAGAAATGATTTATATGGAATTTTATCCAAATCAAAATTAAATTATCAAAATAATATATATTTTTTTGTATAATAGAAGATTATCTCTTTAAAATTAAGGTGATGATCAATTATCGAATGAAAAAGAAGCATAAAATTATTTCTACATTTTTGTTACTATAAGTAATTTAAAATCTTTTGAATTATCTTATCTTAAAAGTTTAGATTTTCATACCCATATCTATCGACCATAATCAAAATAAAAATATTTAATTTTTAATTATTAACTAATTAAAAAACTATTTGAAATAAATTAATATTTAAAATTAAATAGATAATTAAATCTATCTGAATCAAAATAAAAAATTATTATTATTTTAACTAGTAGACCATTATTACAATTTTTTTATGACATGAAAGACAATAATATTTTTATTGAATTACAAATGGTNCTAAAATTTAAACTCTTTTATACATAATTCAATTTAGCCCTTGAATTTATAAGGATAAGGATTTAGTCTATGAAATTTAATCCATATCAATTTAAAAGTTGATAGTCTTTGTGTTTTACAATTTGTGAGAAAATTTATTTTACATGTAAATTAATAAATTATAAGTACTATATTGTTACATTAACAAAATTAATAATTAAATTTGATGAGAATTTTTAAGATAGGGACAAAATCTGTTACAAATTTGAAGCTCAAATGTAAATATCAAATTATTATAAATGAGAAAATTTAAGCACTAAATTGTTATTTTATAAAGTTGATCAAAATATATATATATTTTAAAAGTATTTAAAAAAAGAAAAAAAAGGGATAATTTTGGACGTCTTTAAAGCAGTTATGTAATCCATGATTAGCCAAACTACGCCTCAAATTTAGCACATGCAGAGCTGGAATGATCTCAATTCAAGTCTTCAATTCTTCATTCAGTTGGTCTATAAAAATCTTTGATCTCGCCATATCCCAACAATCAATCAAATCAAGCACCTCAAAATCTCCATCCCCGATATTCGATTATTATCTTTTTCTTCTGTCAACTCAAAAAAGAATGCCTGCGGCAGGGTTTGCGGCTCCGGCCGCCGTGGAGTTCGAGGCCAAGATAACTCCGGTGGTTATCATTTCTTGTATGATGGCCGCTACTGGAGGCCTCATGTTCGGTTACGACATTGGCGTTTCCGGTGCATAATTAATCTCTTTAATTTCTTCTCTACTTGTGTTAATTAATTCTTAATGCACTGGTTATTAATTCGACATGTCGGAACAGGGGGAGTGACGTCCATGCCTTCCTTCCTCAAGGAGTTCTTCCCAGTAGTGTACGAGAGAACTCAAAAACACCAAGGAGACGACAGTAATTACTGTAAATACGACAACGAACGCTTACAATTGTTCACATCTTCTCTTTATCTCGCAGCATTAACAGCCACATTCTTCGCTTCTTACACCACCAGAGTCCTCGGCCGGAAACAGACGATGCTCATCGCCGGAATTTTCTTCATTGTCGGAACCATTTTAAATGCCACCGCCGTTAGCCTCCTCATGCTTATTCTTGGAAGAATTTCTCTGGGTTGTGGAGTTGGATTTGCCAACCAGGTTAATTTTCTCGCATTTTCCCTTTTCAATTTCAATCACACCCTTTGCTCTGTTTTGCTCTGTTCTTACTCTTAATGTTGCAAATATAGGCGGTGCCGCTGTTTCTATCGGAGATAGCTCCGACGAGAATCCGTGGAGCTTTGAATATATTGTTCCAATTCGATGTTACCGTTGGGATTTTGTTCGCGAACCTTATCAATTACGGCACATCCAAGTAAGAACCCCAAATATTCTCTCTGATTTTGAAAAAATGTGTATGGGAAATTAAATTAAAAATTTGAAAATGGAATGACAGAATTGAAGGAGGCTGGGGATGGAGAGTATCACTAGCATTGGCTGGGGTTCCAGCAATTCTATTGACTCTTGGAGCAATCTTGGTTGATGATACTCCAAATAGTTTGATTGAACGTGGTCATCTGGAGAAAGGAAAAGCAGTGTTGAGAAAAATCAGAGGCACAGAGAATGTGGAGCCAGAGTATTTAGAGATTGTCGAGGCAAGCCGCATTGCTCAAGAAGTAAAACATCCATTCAGAAACCTCCTCATGCGCCAGAATCGCCCACCCTTAGTGATCGCCATAATGTTGCAAGTATTCCAACAATTCACCGGCATCAACGCAATTATGTTCTACGCTCCAGTTTTATTCAACACAGTAGGCTTCGGTAACGATGCGTCTCTATATTCTTCGGTCATAACAGGCGCCGTTAATGTCCTTTCTACATTAGTGTCGATTTACTCTGTGGACAAGATCGGGCGACGAATGTTGTTGTTAGAAGCTGGAGTTCAAATGTTCATCTCTCAAATGATTATCGCGATTGTGTTAGGCTTAAAACTCCAAGACAACTCTAATGATTTGTCTCGTGGGATGGCAATTGTGGTGGTGTTGATGGTGTGCAGTTTTGTTTCATCTTTCGCATGGTCTTGGGGTCCGCTAGGATGGTTGATTCCTAGTGAAACTTTTCCATTGGAGACACGATCGGCCGGACAGAGTGTGACAGTTTGTGTGAATATGATATTCACTTTTGTGATAGCACAATCTTTTCTGTCGATGCTATGCCATATGAAGTTTGGGATCTTCTTGTTCTTCTCTGGTTGGGTGCTGGTAATGTCGTTGTTTGTAATGTTTTTGTTGCCGGAGACAAAGGGTGTTCCCATTGAAGAGATGACCGAGAGAGTGTGGAAGCAGCATTGGTTCTGGAAGAGATTTATGGATGATGAGACAAAGGATTCTGTTTAAGTATAATTAAACTATTGTGTGCCAAATTCATAGAAGGTCTGGTTATTAAATTTTTATTTACATATCCACATTTTCGTCTATGTTTCTGCATGTCCGTGAGTTTGACATCCACATCCGCGATATTATTTTGTAAGGCAAGTCTATGAATAATAATAATAATAATAATAAGGGCAACATATAACGTCATTAAAGTGAGTACAACGTAGGTAATTAGTTTTTTTAATTTATTTATAAAGTATAAAATATTTATTTATTATTAATTTAAAGAATTTTCACTTTTTTATTTTTTTAAAAACTTTTTTAGTAATGCAACATTTTAAAACCTTAATCACAAGATGAGTTAGTAGAATCGAACCTAAATCATTGAAAGTGATTTCTACTGTATGTGATTGCTATTCCATGATCTTTGCACACATATGATCATAACTCTTTAATTTCATTAATGTTATCTTTAATTATAAGATTACAAGATTTGTTACTTATCTTTTTAGGATAATGTCTATCAAATCTCTATATTTATAAGGTTTTTAATAAGTCCTTAGACCAACAAAATTTCAATAAATCTTCAGACTTTCCATTTCCTTCCCAATATATTTTTCTCATTAAATTTGTCTTAAATGATATGGTTAGATTTTACATAAATATTTAAGTTGTAAATTTAATATGAAGACTAATCAAATAGACACAAAACTTGAAAATCTAAATGCCTACTAAAATCTTTTTAAATTAGGGTGGTTAGGCACAACCCTAAACATTTAGGAACAATAAACATGTAATTTAATCTTGATATTATCTTTGTTTATAATTTGGTTCTTAAAGTGTTTTTAAAATGCTAACTAAATTTCAAGGAAGAAATATAGTTTTTCAAAAATATTTTCCTAAAAAGAAAATTGGCTGAGATTTTAAAATGAAGTAAATACTATAAAATCAAAGTGAACTTTTGTATTTAAACAAAAAAAAAAAATGTCGGTGAAAAATAATTTGTTTATCTAAATAACTTTTTCTTTTTAAAAATAGAAAATTACGGGAGACAAAGGGATGGTTTTCTATTTTATTATATAATTTGAATTTATTATAATAATGTGTGTGCGGATGAGGTTATGAAGTTTGTATTATAAATTTGATCCTTATGATTTGGGGAAAATTATAATTTAGTTTTTGTAGTCTATAATTAGAAATTAAGTATATAGAACTTTTATCAAACCATAAGAACTATTTATAAGATTTTATTAAATTATAATGACAAAATTTACAATTTAACATATCGCCTATAATTATCAAGCAAATTCAAAAAAACTAAAACAATTAGTAAGTATTCAAATATTTGACTTTTTAGTTGATAGTATATACCTTAACAACTATACTTAAATCAAGACTATATTTTAAGCATTTGATTTTGAAATTTATTAACGTCTTAGTTAAGATTATATTATTTCTTAACCATTATGCGTAGGTTCGCAACTTTCCCAACAAATATTATTCAAAATTTAAGTGCCAAATAAAAATGAAGACTAAAGTCAAGGCCTATTGATAATTAACCATTTTATTCTTAGTTTTGTTATTTTAAAGAAACAAGTGGAAGTTGTGTTTCTTCTTAGTAATACAATCTAGGAGAAATTAATTTATTGGTTATTATTCCATTCATTTTAGGAAATGCTCGATTATAGTTCATATATTAATGACGCCATTAATTTCACGGGGATAAAAGATAATCATGATAAAGCATATAATACATAATCCATTGGCACACCACCCTCACAGGTAAATTCTATGTGATGATAAATAAGTTGCATTACTTTTCACCTCAATCTCCAACCACAACATATATTCTCAATTTTAACGAATTGAAGAATATTGTTCAATTTTTATTTGACCAACTTTCAAACACAATGATTATATTTTGTAGTACAAAATGTAGGTGGTTATTGTGTTGCGAAAAATCTACTACCTTAAAAGTAAATTTGACGTGACTTCAGTATTAAATTGTGATTGTCGTTTGCTCTCCAAAATTTATACAACTCCATAACTCAAGCGCGTACTCGATGCAGAAAATAATAAAATTAAAGAGAAGTCTAATAAGATAAAAAGGGCAAAAGGATGAATTTGCATTTAATAAAAAACTTTTAATAAAACGGTAAAATTTTATAACGAGAGGTAGGAAAATAAGCTCTTTTTACAAGCAAGTACAATTACCTAAATCGCCTATCTAGCAACAGTGCACGCGCGTGGGAAAAGTTTTTAATTCCCTTGTGCCTTTATATATATACCTTTTGATAATGCTAAAACTTCTAATGCAAGAGAAAACCTTTCTCGTTAACTTTTGCTTTGGTAAAAATGATAAAAAACGAGTCTAGCTCGCGTGATATACTTGATACACATTTGATATCCATTAATACACTTAATACACACATGATACACTTGATACCCATTTCTACACTTGATACACTATTGTCTTATATCAGATATATCGTTGATACGCCCATGTCTTAGGTATAATACGCCAATGTGTTACTTCAAGTATTTTTTTTTATTGATGTTTAATACACTCGTGTCTTTTCACTAATCAATTTTCTAAAATATTTTATTTCATTCACGTTTTGTTACTTTTCCTCTCCCCAATTAATTTGGGAAAAAAAATTCAACCAATTTATTTGAAGTACGTACAATATCTTCCAATCAATTAATTTGAAAAAAAATGTAATTCAGTTGATGATATACTGATGTTGAAATATAATACTGATACATTATTTATGACATCCCAAATTTTCGGGTAATTTTTCTCTTAAACAAAATTAATTATCTTGAATTATTTGGTTAGTTGTTTGAATTTTGAGACTTTAATTGGATTATATTGAGAAAACAATTCAATTTAAAGTAATCGTGATAAAATATTTGGATTTAATTCAATTCAAATTAGGTGAGATATTTGGTTAGTTGTTTGAATTTTGAGACTTTAATTGGATTATATTGAGAAAACAATTCAATTTAAAGTAATCGTGATAAAATATTTGGATTTAATTCAATTCAAATTAGGTGAGATTTAAGAACTTGATTAATTTAAGAAAATATAAAGATAAGTTGGAATTAAATTTAAGGATATATATATAAATTCTCTTTCCCTCCCCTTTTCCAAAATCCTATATATATATATATATATATATATATATATATATATATATATATATATATATATATATATATATATTTATTTATTTATTTAAGCAAATTTTGGATTTCGGTGGGTTTTGATCTGTCATTTGAAAGCTGCTGCCCAACTGCTCTTTCCGTTCAGCTTCGCCTGCATCATCTTTTTTATGTGTTACGATTTCAAGATTTGGTTAGGCTACGATGGTATTGTTGATTTTCTTGTAATTTCGTGAATAGTCATTGGCTTTGGTTTTAATTGTTGTTACCCATTGGGTTTGGGTTTTAGATTCAAGCTTTGAATTTAGAAACCAGCGAGCTATCCAAACGGGTTAAAGGGTCCATTTTGATTGGACCCATTGTTTGAAGTATGGAAAGTATGGAAGATGACGGTAACAATTGCACTTTTGGTAAGAGATTTGGTCCAGTGGTTGATTTCTCTTGCGTACCTATTTTGTTGGTGTAGTCTGTGATACCCTTATGTTGGTTATTAGATCTGTTTTCGAAGGCGCTTGGAGAAGGTCGAGATTGGAGGAGTTAGTGGTTGGGAATCCGAAATGGGGTGTTTTGGTTGGCCTTGGCTTTGGTCGCTTTTAGGCAAAGGACTTACTACTGCGTCGGCAGACACCCATGTTTAAATTATGGTTATTGTATGGATTGTATTATTGCAATGGTTGGTTATGATTATTGTGTCTACTAGCATGATGGTTAATTATCTTATTACTATGGACTGGAAACTCCGGTTGATTACAATAGTGATGGTTGATTATGTTCATGATGACTATTATGTCATGGTGATTGTTATCCTATTTATCATGTTCTGTACCTCTATTGACGTGAACCTTTCGGTACATTGACTATGATTATGATTACGACAGAGTATTCCTCAGGATCACCACCTATGTTTATGTTTATGACTGTAACCTTCGGGATCAATGCGTGCCTCTGACCTATGTTGGGTAGACGGGTGCACATGATAAAAGGAAAACAACTTCACCTAGTAGGCACAGGGTCACTTACTGAGTATTTTGTATCAATTCTTTTCATGTTATGTTTTTCAGGTAAAGGAAAGGAAAGGACACCTTGGTAAATAATGAAAGAAAACCTTGGTCGTGTTTCATCTTTAAGAATTTTAAGAATTTTGGTTATGTCATTTGAATTCATAACTTTATTTTTTTTTCTTTTAAAATTCTCACAATCAAATATTTTACGTGAGTTCCCTTTTTATTAAAATTGTACAAGTGGTACTCCAATCAAAGATTTTCAGTTATTTGAATTTTGCAAAAGATATTTAATTTAATCAAAAAGTTATTTTGATTTTTTTGTAAAATTATGAAAATGAGTCGTTTTAGATATATGTATGCATATAGTGACGACCTAGTTCAAGTCCTAGAAAGTCGAGTCGTTACATTATTAATATATTGCTAGTAAAATTTATTGAAATTATGTTGATATACGTTATAATGATACATTCATACTATTGATACACATGATTAACGTACTATTGATATTATTTATAATGATACTGCTAATAAACTTTACTGGTATATTATTGATATGCTTTTAATGATACACTCATTTATACTGCTAATATACTTGACTGACATACTATGAATATACTTTTATGACGATATACATATTTATATTGTCGATATACTTAATTGATATATTGTTGACATAGTTTATAATGATACGCACGTTTATATTGCCGATGCACTTGATCAATATATTGTTAACATACTTTATAATGTTACACTCGTTTAAACTACTGATACACTTCGACTGACATATTGTCGATATATTTAATAATAATATACATGTTTATATTGTTGATACACTTGATTGATATATTATTGATATATTTTATAACGATTATACACATTGATTGATACTAAGTACTTAGTGATTGCTATTTGATTTACTATCTAGCTTATGAGCACTTGTTAGGCTTAAAACCAAAATTCTTAGGCTACCCTAAAAGATGACGTCCATAATAGGAGTCAAATCATTGTTGGCAGAACGGGTGACCACCAATAATCATCCAAAAAAATGATGTTTCTAGCAAGAGTCAAATCACTATTGCAAATTATAGTTGATGATAAAGTCGGAGCACAAGTTACTTGTAGTTCAACTCTTGTAAAAAAAATGAAAGCAAGTTATTTATAGAAAAAAAAATTATGAAAAAAAGTGATATAACAAAGAAGGAAAGAAATTCATTAAAAGAAAAAAGAAAAAAGAGAGAGAGAAGAAGAAGTTTTAAAACATTGTTGCAAGAAAGAAAATTAAAAGATAAGAATATAGTGAATTAAAATAAAATAAAATAAAATAAGCTCAAATTCAAGTTTTGTTTTTAGAAGATTTTTTTATTAAAAAAGTCAAAAGAAAAAAAGAAAACATAGTAAAAAAAATGGACAATTCAAATTTTTAAGAAAAAAAGTACACAACTTTTTAAGTTGTAATTCTTAAAAAATAAAATAAAAACTTAAATGGTAAAAATATAAAAGAAAAAAAATGATGATTGAAATTGTTATAGGACTATTTTGGAAAAACAAATAAATAAAATATCAAAACTAGATTTTACCATATATACCAAACTTGAAATGTTAAAAACATGTTTGGAAAATTTATATTCTATTGTAAATTTTTTTATTTTAATCCCAAAAATTAAAATAGAATATACATTATTTTGACTATTGTCATAATAGCTCATGCTCAACTAACAAAAACTTTAGATAAATTAATAATACAGGATTTAAACCGCATGTTTTAGGGGTGGACTAGATTTAGGAAATAATTCACATATACTATATATTAAGAGATCAGCTAGACTAGACATATTCAATGCACTTTTAAAAAATGGACATATTTCATCATAAAGTTCAAGAACATACTTTAAACAGTTTAAAATTTTAGGCCAAGAAAAATATAGTGTTGAAAATTTATGATTAATTTTATAATTTATTTTGAAAAAGAAAAAAAAAAAAAAAGGTTGGTGGTTGACGTCACCTCAAAAGCTCACCAAAATCTGAGTCTTGAGATTTCCCACAACATTGCTTGAAAATGCTTGCTATCATATTGCACGTTTTGTTTGGGGCCCATTTACAATTCATTCAAATTAAGTGGAGGAAATTAAAAAAACACAAAATATTCTTAAGAAGATTCATTGGTTTGCTGAAAATGGAACTTTCCATGATGGGTTAGTTGAAAATTTTAAAATATTATAGGGCACAATCTCCCAGTTTCCATTTATTTTGGTGCCTTTTGGAAACTTGCATTGCTTTTGAGTATTGGTGGATGAGAATTCTCCCAACAACTAATCACAACTAATTTTAAGCCTTGAATTAATGTTAGTGTTGTGTTACTATTACCACTAGGCTTATCCACCTTGATATGACTTACCCACTAATTAGATAAAAGTGTTAAAACAAACCCTTAGATAAAAACTTTTGTTGTTTTTTGAGTTTTTTCAAATATAACAAAATGAATCAAAATATTTATAAATATAGTAAAATTCTACTATCTATTGCGACCTATTGCAGATAGGCTATGTATTTTGCTATTAATTGTAAATATTTTCGGCGGTTTTGCCATTTAAGATAATTTCCTTTGTTTTGTTCTAATTAATTATTGATTTTTCTTTCTTTCAAATTACAACTTGTAATCGCTAAATAGATTAAGTTTATATATGAACTTTTACAATAATGTTTAGTTAAATTCTTAAACTTTCAATTTTACATAAATGTAGTCGAAAAATAATAGAAGAAAAGGAAAAGAGGCATGTTTTCCTCTAAATTCATTTTAAATAAAAACTTCTCTTATTTTTTTTAATTGGAATTATTCATATAAAAAAATAAAATGTAAAATCTGATGAAAATTCACTTTTTCATCCTTATTAAACTCGGATGTGACGACTCATCGATTTAGACTAATAAATAATGTTTTGAGGAGACATAAAATAACAAATGTAAATAAAATAATTTGATGTTGATAGGAACTAAGAAGCCTCTTTTGTGTAATGCATGGGCAAAATGATCGATGGTCCTCTATTGTAGACAACATCTCTAACCTTTGCCATCTTTCAAATTCTCATGTGTTGGAAAATTCACTTTAGCAAGATTTAAATATAAATATTTTAGGTCTTTTTAGATAATGATTTTATTTTTTTACTTTTTGCTTTTCAAAATTAAGTTCATCAATTTGTAATTTAAATTAACTTAGAATTCAAACTAAATTTAAAAATGGGGTTAAAAAAATTAATAATAAAAGCGAGGAAAGAAGTATAGTTTTTATAATTAAAGAAAAAAAATAAACAACAAAATTCTTATCAAACATGACCTTAATTATTAACTTTTACTATCTATGAGAAATAAGTTCACTATTTCCATCTATATTAATATTATTCAAGGTATCAAAAAAATTAAGTCATTGTTGTATGTGTGAAGCTCTTTATAAAAAAAAAAAAAAAAAATTGTTACTATATTATAATACGGATGCATCATCTTTGTATATCTCACTCTAATCGTATAAAGATAAAATTAAAAATATTTAAAGAAAAAAGTAAGTTGTATGTGACAAATTACTCTAATCAGACAATTGAGTGTGATACACGATAATGGATATAACTAAAGATAGCACCTAATTATTATTATTTTTTAATGTAATATATGTGAAATGTTGTATTTAATAATATGTTTTTTTTTTCCCGCAACCTAATAATGTAGTTTATATTGCGTTAATGCGTCGAAATTTATATTTACAAGAGGTTAGAATAAATATATTGCAAAGTATTGGAAGACAATATGGTTTTTAAAAATAAATTAAAACAAATTGCACATGTGATCTATTATTTAATCCATAATTAGTGAACTTTATCCAAAATTACAAAACTTGTCCCATCACTTATGACTCACATTCCACCAATTGATTTTAAGTTGACTTAGAGAGTACGGAAAAAGTCAAGAAATGGAGACTAATTTCGAGTAGGAGTGCAAGATGATATTGAAAAAGTTAACAAAATCATGCAACTAAAGTATGTTTGGTTCATTTTAAATAGTAATAAGGTTAATTTATTTAAAATACATGTTAGAGTGGTACCTATCAGAGTCTGCCTCTAACTTTAGCTATGTCTATAGAATCTATGCGTGTCAAACTTAGAAAGAGGTTGAGATCTAGGTTGGTCGGTGTGCTACGAAGAAAAGGAGTTGGCTTGAATAAGAGTTAGATGGATATACGATTATTTATTTGAAGAGAGTCTTTGATGCAGCGAAAAGGTATTAGGCCAAATCCATGGCCAATCAAGGAAAATCCATGCTTAAAGAGAAAACTCTCTCAAAGAGAACCAAAGTTCTATATTAAAATTGATACTCAAAATCTTCCTATTACAAACTAAAAGAATCTATCTATAGCATTACAAAGAAATATAAAAATAACCAATTAAACACTAATTAATCTTATCAACGAAACAAGTATCACTACAAGAATTTTCTCTTTTGCCAACGCAAACAAACGTCGACGTAAGTCCCAATTTCGTCAGCAAAACTTATGCCAACGAAAAAATTTGCGTCGATAAAAACGTCGGCATATCCACGTCGGGAGAAGTCGCTCCCGACGCAAAATCAATTGCGTCGGCAGAAACTTTGTCCCGACGAAAGTAGAAGCGTTGGCATAAATACCCTTATCTCAACGCGACATAAGTCTACTTCTGCGACACATTATGTTGTGTCGGCAGAAACTTTGTCCCAACGAAAGTAGAAGTGTCGGCATAAATACCCTTATCTCAACGCGGCATAAGTCTACTTCTGCGACGCATTATGTTGCGTTGGCAGAAACTTTGTCCCGACAAAAGTAGAAGCGTCGGCGTAAATACCCTTATCTCGAAGCGGCATAAGTCTACTTCTGCGACGCATTATGTTGCGTCGATAGAAACTTTGTTCCATTGAAAGTAGAAGCGTCGGCATAAATACCCTTATCTCGACGCAATTCGATGCGTCGGCATATATTTCATCCTGACGAAATAGAGTTGCATCGGCAAAAAACTAATTTTGAGAAAATGGAAATTTCACGATTTTGTTCGATTTTTGCCGACGTTTTATTATGTCTCGGCATAAGTTTTTTACAATTTTATAAATTTTAAATTTTAATAATTAAATAACGAAAATTTTATTTTTTATTATTTAATAACTCTGTACAAACAAAATTTAATAATCAAACAAATATAATAAAAATAAACTTATATATTAAAAAAAAAATTAATGTTCAATACGGTTATTGAACTTCTAAGAATAAGAACATTATATATGTTTTGACAATACCCTATACAGAAAAAAAAAAAAAAAAAAATTTTGACAATCCTAAGCCAAAATATATACTTGAGATGTTAGACCAAAAAATTAATCAACTCAAAATCTTCTTGCAGTCTCAAAAAAACAATATAGAATTCACCCATACAACCTGAAATAGCATAAAAAAAACAAATATTACAAAGAAATATATAAAGAGAAATGAATTTAAATGGTTATAAGACATGACCAAACATGCAAGCTAGGAACATGTTAAAACATGAACACCACAAACAACCATTTTACTATCTAAAAAGTAATTAAAATAACGTCACCCCCCCCCCCCCCTCTTTGTTACACACACACACTTCGAATGTGACATAAAACATGAAACTCTCGCTCTCTCACTCTCTCCTTCTCGGTCTATCTCTCTTGCTCTCTCCCTAATTGTCTCTCTATCTTGATCTCCATCTCGGTATCTCTCTCTCGCTCTCCCTCCTCGTCTACACATGAATCCCTCTCCCCTCAAGCTACGAGTGTGTCCTAGTTCCACCTTAATACCCTTTAAACCTTCAAAGAACAACAAAACATTTTTAAAAAACTACAAAATTGTCTTAAACACACCTAGAAGATAGGAAACGGCTAACCATAACTCCAAAGTAAGTTCATAAATCACAGAACACACATATTATGAAATCCACCAAAACACACATATTCGAAATGGTTACCATAACTACAGGATCCACACAATCAAAGTAAATTCCTAAATCCACTGAAACACATATATTTGAATGTGACTATCATAACTGCAGGATAGCCACACAACCAAAATACAATCCTAAAATCCACTAAAACAAACATATTTGAATGTGACTACCATAACTGCAGGATAGCCACACAACCAAAGTATAATCCTAAATCCACTAAAACACATTTGAATGTGGCTACCATAACTACAGGATAGCCACACAACCAAAGTACAATTCTAAATCTATTAAAACAACACATATTTGAATGTGGCTACCGTAACTGCAGGATAGCCACACAACCAAAGTACAATCCTAAATCCTCTAAAACACACATATTTGAAGCTAGAAAGTTGTCGTAACATACCTAGTTGTTTGAGGGTCCATCTCGTTGGCTTGGTTGCTCACCTAACTGTCTTGTCATTTCAGCCAATTGATCTTGAAAACTTGCAAATTGTGACCTAAGGATATATACTTTAACAAGGGTCACTTTCACTCTCCAATTCAAACTAAAAAACTCCTAAAAAGTGTCCAAGTGATAACTTTGACTCCCAAAACAGTCACAAAATTCTTCCTAGAATGTATTAAAGCTCCAATTTGAGTATTTGACTCCAAATAATAGTGATGCTACACATATATTGAACAATGAAAGTGATGCTACACATATATTCAACAATGAAAGTGATTGATGCTACACATATATTCAATCCACACCCTCTACACTCCCATACATAATGCAATGATCTACACATGATCCTATCATAACAAACCCAATACGATTGAAAGACTAAAAGGAAATAGAAAATAAAACGAACAATCTACACATATGATTCTAGCTCCCAACAGCAAATGACAATTTCATTGTTGAATATCAAAAATATGGAATAGAATCATCAAAAACAACCTTCCAATGACAATTTCATTTCAGAACAAGAAAAATAGACAAAAAAAATAAACAGAGAAAAACCCAACAATCAGCACACACACTAAACAGAATACCAAGAGTTTCCATTGTTGAACATCAAGATTAGGAGCAATAGATTTACCTAGGATGATAGGTCAGAGAAGCCGACGACGATGGCTACTGGGGAGAAGACGGCAGCTTGCGAAATCAGAAGGGAGGAGGGCGGAGAGCTCGATGCGCAGGCGGAGAACAGATTCGTTGGCAATAGCTGTTGGGAGCAGTAGGCGGCGGGCGGAGAGCTGCTAGTCAGAAAGTAAATCGATCGATTATGCCGACGACTTTCGAAATAGGAAAGGAGGAAGGTGGAGAGAAGTTGACGGAGAGCAGAGAGCATTTGACGATAGGCGGAGAGCAATTGATGGCAGGCGAAGAGCTGCTGGGGAAAAGAAAATCGACCGCATTCGCTGGTGGCTTGCGAAATCGGAAAGCTGTTGTCGGGCATTGTTCGCTAAAAGAGAAGGGGAAGAGGGAAGGTGCTGGTCACGGAAAGAGAAGGGGAAGAGGGAGGGGGCGCCGTTTTTGCGAAAAGAGAAGGGGAAGAAAAGGGAAAACAAGGGGGGAAATGGTTTTTTTAACTGAACTTTTCCCGACAAGACGATGTGTTGGCATATGACCCCCAATGCGTTGGCATATATTGTGTCGGCATATATTTGGAAAAAAAAAAAAAGCGGTCTTTCATTCTATAATGACCTTTCTCGCCGCAACGATGCGTCGGCCTAAAACCCTACAAATAACCCTATTTTCGGTCAGCTTTTGTCGACGCCTCCTTCCGTCGGCAAGCATCCCACAATGCGTCGGCATATATTTGGAAAAAAAAAAAGCGGTATTTTTTTTTATATTGACCTTTCCTGCCACAACGATGCGTCGGCATAAAACACTACAATAACCCTATTTTCGGTTAGTTTTTGCCGACTCCTCCTTCTGTCGACAATCATCCAACATTGCGTTGGCATATATTTGGAAAAAAAAAGGCAGTCTTTTGTTCTATATTGACCTTTCCTGCCGCAACGGTGTGTCGGCAGATGACCCCCAATGCGTCGGACATAAAACACTAAAAGTAACCCTATTTTCGGTCAGCTTTTGCCAATGCCTCCTTTCGTCCGCAAGCATCCCACAATGTGTTGGTATATATTTGGAAAAAAAAGGTGGTTTTTTGTTCTATATTGACCTTTCTTACTGCCACGATGCGTCGGCATATGACCCCCAATGCGTCGGCCTAAAACACTAAAATAACCCTATTTTCGTTTAGCTTTTGTCGACGCCTCCTTCCGTCGGCAATCATCCCATATTGCGTCGGCATATATTTGAAAAAAAAAATGGTCTTTTGTTCTATATTGACCTTTCCCGCCGCAACGATGGGTCGACATATGACCCCCAATGCATCGGCCTAAAACACTAAAAATAATTCTATTTTCGGTCAGCTTTTGCCAACGCCTCTTTCCATCAGCAATCATCCCACATTGCGCCGGCATATATTTGGAAAAAAAAGAGGTCTTTTGTTCTATATTAACCTTTCCTGCCGCAACGATGCGTCAGCATATGACCCCCAATGTGTCACCGTAAAACACTAAAATAACCATATTTTCGGTCGCTTTGGTCGACGCCTCTTTCCGTCGGCAAGCATCCCACATTGCGTTGGCATATATTGGAAAAAAAAAGGCGATCTTTTGTTCTATATTGACCGTTCCTGACTCAATAATGCGTCGGCATATGACCCCTAATGCGTCGGCATAAAACACTAAAATAACCCTATTTTAGGTCAGCTTTTGCGGACACCTCCTTCCGTCGACAATCATCCAACATTGCGTCGTCATATATTTGGGGAAAAAAAAAGTGGTCTTTTGTTCTATATTGACCTTTCCCGATGCCACGATGTGTCGGCATATGACCCATATTGCGTCGGCAGATATACGAAAAAAACATCTTCAATTGTATATTTTAGCCAACGCAATGACGTTACGTCGCGAAAAAGGTCATGTTTGTCAACGAAAATACATGCATCGGGAAAAAAAATGTCGGAACAGGTTAAAATTCTTGTAGTGTATTAAACTTAAATATTAATAATTTTATAATTCTCCTCATCATTCACCCTGACTTAAGAAAAGGAACTACTCCTCGAGTTCCTTTAAATTTTAAGTTTAACAATGAGGAGAATTATAGGATTATTATTATATTTAAGTTTAATATTTGTTTATTCATTTAGATTCATGAGTGTTTAATTAGTTATTTTTGTATTTCTTTGCAAGGCTATAAATAGCCTCTTTTAGGTTGTAATACAAGTTTTTGGAATATCAATTTTAATATAGAACTTTGGTTTTTTTTGAGAGAGTTCTCTCTTTAGGGATGTATTTCACTTGTTTAACCATAGATTTAGCCTAATATCTAAACTTGTTGCATCAGGCTCAACGATCCTTTGTTCAAAAGGAGAATTGTTGAGAATGTTATCAAAGTCTCGCATTTGCTAAATAAGAGAAAGATTGTGGATATATATAAGTGAAGACAATTGTCTTCATGGTATGAAGTTTGTGTGGTTGACATCTGTAGAACATTATAAATCTTAGGTAGGTGGCCACAATCCAGCCACAACCTTTTTTTTTATATCCTCACTACCATTAGACCAATCTATGATAGTTCACATTAAATTTCATCTTATTAAAAAATATATATATTTAATGCTATTTTCTAAAAAATAAAAAAAAATCAAAAATTGAAGATCATAATTGAAACAATATATCAAATTATTTTGTATAAGTCAACTCAATAACAATAACATTTGTCTTTTTTTTCAATGGCGGTTAATGTTGTTTAATGAAAGTGGACAAATTCGACGGTAAATGCTTGACACATCATGGTTAAAGTTTTAATTTGGAAAGTAAACTAGGTTAACTAGCCTAACTCATTTGTTCGCCAAATTTCAATTTCATCTTTTATAATTAATTTGAATCTTCGAATCATCTCATATCTTTAATTTTAACTACTTGTTAAACTCGCCTTTTTTTTTTTTATTTGTACTCCACTCGAAATGTATCTTAAACCATTGTCATTTAACAATATTTTAAAAGATACTGAACATTAGTCTAAAATGCTAAACTAAGTGTAGCTCAACATAATTTACATATACTTTTTTCCTTCGAAGTTACAAATTCATATTCACTTTTCTCCATTTTTGTAATACAACTAAAAAATAAATTGTTTAAAACTATTCTTTTTCATGTACTTTTAACTTTTACATGCTTTGATTCTTCTACTTTCAAAATGTTTATTTTGATATGTATATTTTTTTCAAATGGACCATTCTAATCTCTTTTATTTCTTTTTTCTCAATTTCATCTATAAAAAAAAAAAAATTACTATTATATTTCATTCACAAAACTTCTTAATGTAACCATAAGTTTGTATTAATCGGTTTTCATTATGCATAAAATTTATGTTAAAATTTTGCAAATAGCAATCAAAATAAACACTTTCTTTTGATTGCTAACACATAATTATTAGATTGTTAGAGTTAAAAAGACCAAAATAAAGGATAATTAAGTTTTAATTATGTCGCCACGCGGCAAAATCCTGGCGGAGGCAGCGGCTGGGCGCTGGGGGCTCGCTGTGCCTCTGACAAGTGCAGTCTATTTCTTTGAATCTCCCTCGGCCTATAAATTCTTCACCCATTTCGCACTCCCCACACCATTTTCTCCTCCTCTCTTCATCATTTTTCTACTTGAGTTTTCCTTATTAGCCATTGCTATTTTCATTAGGTGATCGGTGTTTAATAAGAACACACAGTCACCGCAACCATGCCTGCCGGAGGATTCTCCGCCGTCAGCAAGAATGGCGGAACCGAGTTCGAGGCCAAAATCACTCCGATCGTCGTCATTTCCTGTGTAATGGCGGCAACCGGCGGCCTGATGTTCGGCTACGACGTCGGTGTCTCAGGTCATTAGTCAAAAACTCTCTCCCTCTCTCTTTCTAATACATTGAATAACAACACATCACGCTATATTTATATATACAACTCGCTACGGTTTCAGTTGTCAGGAATCAGGACGACGTTTCTTTCTGATTTAGTTTGAAATTAACATCGATATGATTTCAAATCTTCTCGAATCTCCGTACACAGTGATTTTATTATCATTTCTGCAAATCCTCAACTTATGGCCATTTACGAATTTATGTGTAGTTCTGTAATGACAACGACACGATGTACTAGTGCTTGATTATTCCACTCGATTATCAGTCGCCTTCTTGTGGTTTTTCCGTTTTTGTCAGTTTTTGGTTAATGGAAATTCTGAACGTATGGCTACGACTGTTACAAATATATTTTGTGCTATAAAGTAGCCTAAAATTACAGAAATATTAGTTAGCCTAAAATGTTGAGATTTTAAATTGTTAATTTATCGAACAACGACAATGTCCTCGATCGATTACCTAGGCCTTATATATTACGTTTTTTTTAATCAATTAATGGTTAACGATAAACGCAGGAGGAGTTACTTCGATGCCGGATTTCTTGAAGAAGTTCTTTCCGGCGGTGTACCGGAAGACGCAGCTGAAGGAAGAAATCGATAGCAACTACTGTAAATACGATAATCAAGGCCTTCAATTATTTACATCGTCGCTGTATTTGGCCGGTTTAACGGCGACTTTCTTTGCTTCCTACACCACCAGGAAGCTTGGAAGAAGGTTAACGATGTTGATTGCCGGCGTCTTCTTCATCATTGGAACTGTCCTTAATGCCAACGCTGAAAACCTCACGATGCTCATCGTCGGCAGAATTTCGCTCGGCTGTGGGGTTGGCTTCGCTAATCAGGTATATTTAATTTACAAGTTTTGATTGGCATTAGATGGTGGGTGGGTGGAATAAACAAAACGACCAAATTGAGTCTTTTTATCTTTAAAAAATTTAAAATCCATGATTTGTCAATAAGATTAGCATTTCGCTCTAAACCTTATTTTATAGGTTTTTCTAATACAATAGTGTCAAACAAAAAAAAAAGTACAAGTTAAATCAGTTGTATGCTCATTGCAATTAGTAAATCTTTACATTTTACAGAACTTTGGTCTTTATGTTTTAATCTTTATAATTAACATAATATCGACATCTCTAAACACATGAACATGTTATAATGTCATTTCTTTTATAATATGATAGTAATTTATCATTATCAATTAAATTTCTAGATCACATATATTATTTTATAGGTATAGATATTGTATATATATGTAGCATAATTAACATTTGGGATATTTGTTTTGTCTTAATTAGATAATAGTCACCTATGTTTTAGAAAAAGTAAACATCTAGATAACAAAACATAAATTTTTTATAACCTTGCCAATAATATTTATCTCCAAGACCTATGAAACAAAAGGCGTGTTAGGTTATGTCTACTATGTTCATACATTCTAATTTAAAAACTATCTAATTGGTCTTTATATATTCCTGAGATAAAAACATATTCTTAAAGTTAACCTTGGCTCTAGGTAAAGTTTTAATATTTTTTCTAATAATTTGGACATGCTTTAAAATTTGTATCTATATATTTGAAACAATAGGCGAGGTAAATACTGACACATTCTTTTGTTGCCACTAAAAATTAAATAAGCAAACTTGGTCAAAACAAGATGATGTATAGACTAATCAAAACATTGTAACCTACAACATTATACTCATGTATATATGAAGAATCAAGCAAAATGTTATCTGAATTTTGTTTCTATTATTGGGTTTAATTCTAAGAAAAATATTGCCTAAAAGTTTGCTAAAGGCTGGAATGCCCCTAGAAAAGATAATAGATTTTATGTATCCTAAAAGTTTTAATATATATATATATATATATATATGATAGTTTTTTTTTTATTATTATTAGTTAATATGTGGGGCTTATATCTAAATCTCTGACATTTTAGTTGAGAATGTATGATTATGTCTTATAAAATGATGGTTTATAGGGTTTATGGGAAAAATAGATCAAAGTCTACTAATAATTTATCTTGGTGATATTTCCTTGTAGTTTACTATCACATTTCATGATTATTTATAAAACTGAGACAGAAAAATGGGAAACAAGAATTAGAGTTATATTTTATGGTCTGTTTGAATTTAGTGGAGGGAAAAAAATGTTTTTTTTAAAAATATATTTTATCTAAAAACTCTTTTAAAATACATTTTTGAGAATGTTTCAAATGATATCTTGAGTAGCTGTCAAATATTCAATTTTTTCAAAATAATTCATTTTCAAAATTATTTTCAAAAGTTCAATTAAATACACTTTTAAAAATATTTCTTCTCAATTCAGAGGTTAAATTTTATCCATATTCCTTATCTTTGTTTGAAAAGAACGTGCACTGATGTAGACAATAATATAGAGCTGTTCTGACCAATAGTCTTTTTTTTTTTTTTTTTTTTTGGTTAAAGATGATTTCGTTTTCTATCTATTAATATTAGCAAGACCAATTAGAACCAAAAAGTTAAGGGATAAGGGAAAAAAACACCGAAAATGTAATTGAACTTTTGATATGAAGACCCATTGGAAGCTTGTGAATTGTAAAATAAAGTCTCTTTTTCTCTTTATGGCTATTAACTTTTCACATGAAGCCGGGTACGTCACCCATTTGATTTCTACCACTTTCCTTAATTTTTTTTTTTTCTTTTTAAAGAATCCTTTTCTAATACAAAATAGGTTTATTTTAGAGTAATTATGTTGCATACCACTTTTTTAGATAATAATTAAGTATATAGAAACATGTTTAAAAAATGGTAAATATAACAAAATCTATCTAATAGACTCTTATTATTGATATGGCCTATTATTAATAGACTTCTACTATTGATATGGTCTACCATTAATAGACACTTCAAAAACCTAATCTAGATTTTGATATATCTCAAATTCTTTTGTATCATGTTATATCTGCAAATATTTTAAACATGATTGCTATATTTGCAATTGACTTTTCTTTTATATAGAGTATTTTTATTAATTGTCAAAGATCACTTTCTCTTGAATGGCATGATGTTGGCGTCCTTTCATTAGCTCTTAGACTTCCCTCCACCCGTATGATCTACAGTATCTGCAATTATTCAATAAATACATACACACGCAAAATTATATATTAATAATTTTAAGTCAATAAAATTAAGGAAAAAATTTAGTGCAGTCCATTTAGCCCAATTAAAAATTGATAAGTGTCAATTTATTTTTTTTTTTTTTTAATTAAAGAAGGAGAGTATGAAATTTAGCTACAACCTTGCTCTAGAATTAATTCTTTCAAAATATATTTATGTAGTCCAAGAAAAAGAAGAACAGAGATTTACACTTTCGTCTTCTAAGAGTAATACAAAAGTTGCACTCACCTTTGTGCATCTCAATTTAATCAAACACACAAAAAAGAATCTAAAATGTTTTTTCAATGAAGTAAAATGAGTTTGTTTATGGCTATGATTTGATAACTATGACGGGATGCACAAAGATGTTGTAACTTAAATATACCTAAATATTTTCCTATAAAAATTTTGAATTTGTAATCAACCTTTTCCAGAAAAAAGAATGTGTACAATAATCTAATAAACTTATATTTAAAGCTAAGATTATATAACTTTGTGTGAAATTTGTTGATGTATGTCTAGTAGCTCCAATTATCTCGATCTTTTAGACTAATTATAGTGGAAATCGATGTGTGAAATAGGCAGTGCCACTGTTCCTTTCAGAGATAGCCCCAACTAGAATCCGTGGAGGATTAAACATACTATTCCAGCTCAACGTCACCATAGGCATCCTCTTTGCAAATCTGGTCAACTATGGCACTGCCAAGTAAGTTCCCTCTCGACTACAGAAAGAAGCATAGCACAACCGCACAACCTTTCATTTCAACGTTTAAGTTCTAATTATCAAATAAGTAACCATTTTTCCTGTATACACAGAATAGAGGGCGGTTGGGGATGGAGGCTGTCGCTGGGTTTGGCAGGAATTCCTGCCGGCCTCCTAACACTGGGGGCTTTGATGGTGGTGGACACTCCCAACAGCCTCATAGAGCGCGGCCGTCTGGAGGAAGGCAAAGCGGTGCTTAAAAAGATACGTGGGACTGATAATGTCGAACCAGAGTTCTTGGAGTTGGTAGAGGCCAGCCGTGTGGCTCGAGAGATAAAGCACCCTTTTAGAAACCTCCTCAAGCGGAGGAACCGCCCCCAGCTCATCATTGCTGTTGCCCTGCAGGTTAGTATCATACATAACTCTTGTTGAATTCTTCTCTAGAGACTTGACCATTAGTATTTTCCTTGAGCTCTTCATTATTGCATTGACATCAAATATTGTTCTGTCACATGATCTCCCAATTTTAAGCTGTATATATCTATGTTGATTGATAACGTGACCAAATGCCCCATGGTTAGATAGGAAAGAAAAGAATTAGGGGATATAAGTGAGTATAATAACCATCTTCTAATGGTACAAGGCTTTTGAGTAAAATCAAAAGCGAAGTCACGAAGGTTAATGTTTAAGTTAGACAATATCAATCACTATAAAGATGTGTGGAGGGTCTATTGTTCTTATATATATAGACTGATTTGAGAGTATGTTAGGATATTCAAATTGAAAAAAGAATAAATATATCAAACAAATTGCATTCGTTACTGGTTTATTTACTAGAAATAATCTCGATCTCATTTTCATTGTTTTAAACAGTGAAGAGCATTAGTTTATGAAAGTTTGAGTTCATAATTCAAGTCAAGCTATTTAGTTGATCTTACAAATCAAAATAGTAAATACTAGCTAAACAAATTTGTACTTTAAAAACTCATCTTCAAGCACAATCTAAATACAAGTTGACTTTTGAACTTGGCTTAGTTTTTTTTAAAAAGTGAACAAATCTCATTGGTTTTCCTCACAATTCAAATAGCTTGAAATGTGAGATTACATTTAGAGTAAAAGATAAGGGCGTTAAAAAGAAATTCTTATGGTTCTCTCCCTTTTTCAAAATCTAAATTACCAATCTAGAATTGTTATTGAAATTCATCATTCTAGTTAATCATATCGAAAGCTCACTAAATTTTCATTTTCTTTCAAACAGATATTCCAACAATTTACAGGCATCAATGCGATCATGTTCTACGCTCCGGTTCTGTTCAACACACTAGGTTTCAAAAATAGTGCCTCTTTGTACTCAGCTGTCATCACAGGAGCTGTCAACGTCGCATCCACAATTGTATCAATCTACTCCGTCGACAAAGTCGGTCGCCGAATGTTGTTGCTTGAAGCTGGAGTACAGATGTTCGTCTCCCAGTTAGTGATCGCTATAATTCTAGGCATCAAAGTTAAGGATCACTCAGACGATCTAACCAAAACCTTTGCAATATTAGTTGTAGTCATGGTCTGCACCTTTGTCTCTTCATTTGCATGGTCATGGGGACCATTAGGATGGTTGATCCCAAGCGAAACATTCCCATTGGAGACTCGCTCTGCCGGCCAAAGCGTGACTGTTTGTGTCAATTTGCTATTTACATTCGTGATAGCTCAGGCTTTTCTCTCGATGCTTTGTCATTTGAAATTTGGGATATTCTTATTCTTCTCCAGTTGGGTTCTTATAATGTCAGTATTTGTGTTGTTCTTACTGCCAGAGACTAAGAATATACCGATTGAAGAAATGACAGAACAAGTATGGAAACAACATTGGTTTTGGAGGAGGTTTGTAAGCGAGGATGAAATTGAGGTCAAGAAAATTGGTGTGAAGAAAAATACCAATGCATTTGGAGCTTCCCTCGAATTGTAATGCTTTATAATTTATAGAAGACTTCCTAGATGATATGATGGAACAATAAATCAATAAGGAGGTTCCACCTGTTCCCTGGATAAGAGAGTGGAATTCTTACGCATTGGAAAAGCAATTTTGCTTTGGGCACAGAAAAGTTAAAGGAAACAAACGAAGGAATGATGACTTTTATGTCATGGAGCTCAAACCTTCAAAACTTTGCCTGAAGATGTGTTTGCTTTTGCACTGCTATTAATAAATTATATATTAATTATCTAGTTTATCCTTGAATTATTAAACCGTTTCAATTACATCTCGAACTTGAACTTTAAACTAGGCTTTCTTTTAGTCCGTATAGTTAACAATATCCATGAAATTTTTAAATTTTAGTTTAAAAATAAGCAAAGTAGAATATTCGAACCTCTAATCTCTTTGTTGAAGGTACGTACTTCATGCATGTTGAATTATGCACACATTGATAACAATATCTACAAAGTAATACATTAACAACATATACTAAAAAGATGTATTTGAAGTTGATTACAAACGTTATTCAATGTTTAGAATGGTTTCAGAAAGATTAAAATTTAATCTTATAGTTTCATCATTATAATATGGCAAGACCTTTGATAGAACTCTCCAATTTTGTAATGTAGGCTTACGTTAACGTACAGCCCTTTTTGTCTTCATGGTTGCTACTTGCCATTGTTAAAGTTGAGAAGGCTTGAAAAAAGAGGTGAGACAGCACACATTATCAAAAGCACAATCAGCTAACTTATTTTACTCGAAGCTGAAGAAGATATAATAGTAACCACAATTATTCAAATAAATGAATAACATAAATTATTCGAGTTTGTAAAATAGTAATGATTTCCATCGTCCTCTTTCTTGGGCAAACAATCGGATACTTATAAAATGGTATGTTCTTCGAGGAGATGTCAGTGGCTCAACACTGATATTATGGTACAGCAAGCAGAGCACCATGTAACAAACACAAGGTGCACGGGTCTCCATGGTGAGATCGATTCCAAGGGGCTCTGGTTTTTCGTTTTCAAGATCTTAAGAGATTCAAATTTGCTATATTTTTTTCAAGGAGAAGATAGGGATGGAGAGTGACTAACAGTTTTTTCAGTTTGCTGCTACATATTTTGGGAGGATGGATCTGATGAAGCAAGCTCTGCATACATGTTCGATATCGCGTTGGCAAAGTATTCCTTGGCCTGGGGTCTCTTGATCTATGGAAAAAATGTAAATCAGATCAGAAAATATCATGACAGTTAAATCATTCAACTATCTCTCAAGATAACTTCTACATTCGCCACTTGCCTTAAATGTAGGAGTGAGAAGACCATTCTCCAATGTGAAAGGCTCATGGACCAAAGTCACAGCTTTCGCAAATTCGAAACCTCTCAACTGGAATTAAACAAGGGGATTGTGTTTTATAATTGCAAGAATGAGCTAAATTGCATAACTAACAATTTACACAATAGTTTCTTGCTTGCTTGCCTGTGCCTCTCTTCCAACGGCATCCATGTCGGCCAAGACTGCAGCCCTTGCTCTCGGGTCATTGCAGAGTTGGGTAAGATCATTGTACTGCACATAAATTGTTAGACGAACACCAATTAGAAAGACGAGGAAAAATGCTCTCAGAAATTGAGTTGAACCATGCATAACTTGTGAAGATTAAGCAAGTACTAATTCACGTATTCAAATTAGTACAACAAATATAAAGGGTGTGTTTGGAATACATTTTCAAGTGTTTAATTTAAAAAATAAGTCATTTTGAAAAAATTTGGAGTGTTTGACAACCACTCAAAATAGATTTGAAATGTATTTTAAATAGTTTTTACCCAAAGAGTTAAATAAAAATGACTTTTCTCAAAAATACTTTTTTCTCAAGTCAATCCAAACGAGCCCAAAATCATGTAGGAGGCCACATAATATTTTTGCTTGAAGGATACAAGTTATATATTTCTCAATTGCCTACAAAGAGAAGTGCTTATTTGCACCTCAAGTTTAGAATGGATCTCAATGTATAATATTCCCAAGACACAAAACCTAGGGTACCTTAATGCCTTCAGAAGAAGCCCACGCTTTCAAGGTCTCCAGATCAACTGAGACTACAGCTACCAGAGATGCATTAAAGCTATCACCTTCAGGAAGTAGCACGGAGAATCAGTAACCGAGTGGCTCCACAACATGGTAAGGACCAGTAATATTTCATGTGAAGAGACAAAAGGGTGAAGAACTTGTAGAATCCCATTTCTCACCGTAAACAAAGCATTGGGCGACAAACTTGCATTTTGCATACACATTCTCAATTTTCTCCGGTGCAATGTACTCGCCCTGTGCCAACTTAAAGATGTTCTTCTTCCTAAGGAGAAGTACAATACTTTTAATCAAAGAAGGGAATCCCTTAATTACAAAGATGTAGGAGATTTATTTAAGCTCAAGGACTGTTTCTGGAGAGACAAAATGTTACTTCCAGCTAATGAACCGAACAACACTAAATATATGAACAAGTTAACAATCATTAGAATCTACAACGTACTGGCATGATTTTTAAATAGATCAGTAGATATTTCAATGCAAAGGGCAACAAATAGTCTCAATAAGGTTGGATGCATATAGTTTTATATTATATTCTGTTAGAACCCCGATTATCATTAAAGAAAGGGCAAAAGAGGAAATATTTGTGAGGTTTTGCAAAATTAGTTAGAAGGAGAGGAGAGAGAGAGAGAGGAGGAGGAGGAGGGGGGGGGCCTTAAGAAAGGTTTTAGAGGTTATGCCATTTTTGTTGGAGCTTGGAAAAGCTTGTGGAGAGGGAGGCCCTTATTGTTCTTCTGAACTTTCCTTGTTTTCATCTTGCATTTCCTTGTTTGTTGCTTTGAATCATTGAGAACTCTGTTTGATGATATTGTAATTGATTCCAAAACCAGTAAAATACAATTTTTAAGTGCAGGTGGGTGGTATCTAACATATTCATTTATCAAAAAGAAAATAGATGAAGTTACGTACTATATTTGAATTGTAATCTCATTAGGATATTAAAATCTTGAGGATTTCAGCATAATCATTATGAGCTCAAAACCAGCTATATCTAGCTTAAGATTTCATTCCCCACAGCACTGAATCGATACTATGAATAGTTGGACTTTCTAATCTTTATAATGGAGTAAATATTTTTGTATGGGATAATTATGTAATTATTGGTGGTCAATGTTTTTGTATGGGATAATTATGTAAATATTGGTGGTCAATATTTAGTCTTTACTGTCTTCTATTCTTTCTTTGTTGCCGAGGGTTTTCCTCTAATATAAGAAGTCCTAGACTGTACACAATTATAATATAACAAAACATTAGTACTCTCCAATATAATGTAAATACTAATCAATTCATGATGCACGACGTAATTCAGTGTATGTTGAACCCCTTTTCCTCGTCTTCACGCATCTCCCTTACATATGTTTTTTCACCTCTATTAAATTTAGAAACCAGGAATTTAAAAACAACTCTTTGTAAATTACACCGTATAGAAAACCTCCAGGCAACTCTTCAATGGCTTCAGCTAATTCCAGAATTGTTGTTATAGCAATCTTTTAAGTTTTAACTAAAAAGTTTGTTCAGATTCTATGAGTCAAAAGATGATGAAGAGAAGCGGGGAGATAGAGCTCACCTGTCAATAATCTTTAAACGACCACCAGGCATCCATAATCCAATGTCTCCCGTATGGAGCCAGCCATCTTCATCAACAGCTTCCCTCCTGTCCAATTCAAATCATTATTTAAATTATAAAGTACTCGATCAATTAAAGACATTCAAAGAGATAAGCAAAGAAAATTGTTACGTCTGCACTTCATCTTTGAAATAGCCTTTGAAAACAATGGGACCCCTGACGCAGATCTCGCCACGAGAATAGGGCTGATCATCAGATGTGTAATTCATCTCTGAAACATCCACGAGCTTTATTTCTAAAACAGAAATGAAGGTAAATCTATAACCCAGACTCAAAATAATGAATCAAGAACAATTACAGTGAGCATGAAAAAGGCCGCAGAAATCAGGAATCAAGTTACCCACACAGGGTGCAAAACCATAAGAAGTCACTCTGCATCTAATTGATATTACAGTTATTTTATTTTTTTTGTAGGAGAAATTATTTGAGGTGACGAAAGCAATATTGCTGGCATATTTACACCATTAGATGTATGAAAAAGAAATTAAAACCTACAATTTCACCGTAGACCAATGGTTAGGAAGGAAACAGTCATATTGAATAATTTTTCTTTTTTAGACCTATGACTTCAAAGCCATTTCCCACACTTTCACAAAATTGAATTTAATGCACATGAGAATTCCAGTAAAATAGTAGCAGAGTTTAGATGCAATTCTCATAAAATGTTCGTGCATTTATCACCAAAAACTCCTCAAGCACATCTTAAATGACTGAGAAGATCATGTCAGCAGCTTACCACAAGCCGGATTAGGAGCCCCAACATGACCACAAAGGGTGTCGTCTGGATCCATAGCACTTATAACACAAGAAGTTTCTGTCATTCCATAGCCTTCAAATACTTGACCACCAAAGCAGCTGTGGAGCAATTACATCTAATTCTTCAGAAACTAAAAGGAAGCTGAAATAATAAAACCGTCTCCTAAATTCAAAATGGTGAACCAAAATATCAAAGACTCACATCTTTAAAAATTCCAGTATATCAGGAGACAATGGTGAAGCGCCTGATGCCAAGACACGAACTCGTCCTCCAAGCTTTGCCTTTATCTTATTAAACACCAATTTATCCCAGAGGGGAGATGGACTTTTTCCTTTAATAGCAGGATGCCCCAAATACAAAAAAAATTAAATTGCAACCTTTTGAAAATACTAATACATAAAAGGTGAAAATGAAAAGGTTGAACACAATAAATAGATGCAAGTAGGAACCAATAAGCAAAATTTATGAAAAGAGAGAAGGGGAAGGATGAGGATCTAAGAAGCACAGATATGAATACGAGATATCAATGCAACTCGACACAGGCACATCAATTTCTAACAAAATAGGACATGTTTGGAACACATACCTATAGACTACATGTGTATATATTGATATATTAACTCTTCTTTACAGATATAAAACGTGTAAGTTTAACTTAAAAACAAAATATACTTCACTAGAAACATATAAATTTAAGTCAATTAATGATATTTGAAAACTTAAAAGACATAGAAAGATTTGGTTGATTATGACTAGAGTAGAGAAAGAAGATGACATCCTAAAACTTCATAAATAGAAAAAATGTAAATTTAACATTAAAAACGAAATATGCTTCACTAAAACATACAAACATAAGTCAATTAACAATATTTGAAACCTTTAAAGATATAGAAGGATTTAGTTGACTATGACTACTGGAAGAATGTCATCCTAAAACTTTAGGAATGATCAAGAAAATCTCTAATTTCCTTTCCTACTTCTTAGATTAAAATTTTTCAAGAGCCATTGTGTCAAATCATGTCCAACCATGTCCGAAATTAGAATATATATATGTGTGTATATATAATTCAGAAACCTTCGTAGCGTGTCAGCCACATGATCCGAGCGTACTTGTGCTTCCTACATAAGGACTTTAGAAAAGTTTAGGCACTCATTAAACATGAAGTTTTGAGGCAGAATCTAGAGGAAGTTGAATCCTATGGGGTGGATATCCAGTTAAATCCAATTCCTCACATTTGACTAGCGCTAAGGCTAGACTTAAGTCTGCAATGGGGAATAACATTTGGGGTTTTGACTTCTACAATTCTCAAAGACATGATATGCAATCTGGATTCTGTTTTACGTTTTTCCTTGAATCGTTTGGTGGTTGTCTCTTGAAAGGTGAAGCTGATGTTTTGTGGAATTGTCTTTTTTGGTCGATACGGAGGGAAAGAAATAGCAGGGCTTTTGAGAAGGAAGTCTCGTTGGATTACTTTTGCAACAATATACAATAGTACACAGTAGTATTTCAACCACAAGAAATTGTTATGTAACCACAGTTTATAATTAACTATTAATGGTTAGAAAGCTGTATAGATGTAGTTTTGGAGAGGAGGTTCTCTCTATCTTCCTTTTAGGTCGTTCCTTCTTTTTCTTTTTCTTTTTCCCTTTTTTTTTTTTTTTTTTCTTTTTTTTTTTTGTTCAAAAAATTTTTTTTTCTTTTTTTTTTTTGTTCAAAAAATTTTTTTTTCTTTTTTTTTTTTGTTCAAAAAATTTTTTTTTCTTTTTTTTTTTTGTTCAAAAAATTTTTTTTTCTTTTTTTTTTTTGTTCAAAAAATTTTTTTTTCTTTTTTTTTTTTGTTCAAAAAATTTTTTTTTCTTTTTTTTTTTTTTTCTTTTTTTTTTTTTTTGGTCAAGAAAATCTTTCTGAGGTTTATTATTGGAAGAAAAAAAGATCTTTCGAGGCAAAGATTAAGTGCGGTCACAAAAAGACTAATATAACTCAACTAACAAAAAGTATGTATCCTCAACAAGAGGTCAAAAGTTCGAGTCCCCCATCTTGCATATTGTTAAAACTCCAACAAAAAATAAAGTATGGTCTCAAAAAGAATTTTACCTAAACCAATGGTAGAGATAATATTATGAGCATTAAAATCTGATTTTGAAAAAGATGAAAAGACAAAAGAGAGAGGGAGAAAGAAATCTTGGAATCATAAATAAAAAGGAACAGTAAAACTGTTGGAAGTACAAAGTATGAAACACGGCATGCAAAAGTAAACATTTATTACGGTTAACACCATACCATTCATTATTGCTTGTCTCTTGGAATTGTAAGCCGCATTGAACAGTCTCTCCTTCAGCACACCAGAGGTCTTTACAGCATTAATAATTCTGTTCACCATGTAATCAACTCAATGATAAGAGAAGCATTGTATTTTCTGATTGATCAATAACTTTTGATGCATGATCTTTACCCAGCATATATTCTGTTATACAGCCTGGGAACACTGCAGAAGATCGTAGGTCTTAATGCAACCATATCATCCATCAATTTCATATTATCCTAACACAAGTATAGAAGACCATATCAGGTCACCCCAAGTAATGAATGAAATTGTTCTTAAAAAAAAAAAGTAATGAATGAAATCACTCTCAAGTTCATAGTAAGCTGAGTACAACATAGAAAACAGTATTGATATAGCTTCATACCCCCTGGTAAAAACCAACAGCAACCCCAAAATAAACCGTTGAGACCTGGTTAGCCCGTTCATATATGTGTGCCAAAGGGAGGTACGATATGTAGCTGATAATTAGAATGTAAATCAGTACAAACCAAACACATCAATCAAAATAAGATGACAATGTGACACTATTGTATTATAAAATTCAAACAGCCGATGCTCACACATCTGAAGGGTAAAATTTCAAGGCAAGAGAAAATCCAGCAACATTCGCAATTAAATTCCCATGTGTCAGTACAGCACCCTGGCAAGATATTAATGTGAACGAAATAAAACATAACCTTGTTTGGTGTGAAAGATCAAGTCGCCGTTAAAAACAGAAAGAAAAGAATTCCTAGAAGTTACACCTTTGGGGTCCCAGTTGTACCACTCGTGTAGCAAATAGTTGCAATGTCATCAGGTTTTGGCGGGCAAAAAGGCTGGATGTTACTGCTACCCTGTAAAGAATGTCCGATGACAAGTTGACTTTAAAAGATAAAATGGGGTAAACAGTACAGTACATCTAAGAAACCTAAAAGCATATTGCAAAAGTTGCCAACACAATGTCATTACGTAATACCGATATTCAGTTATTCCAAACCCAACTACCCAAGACCTTAATTGGCAATTAGATATTACAATCATCCAAGAATGTAGTGAGTCCAAGCCAACTTACCAACATCTTAATCCAAAAACCCTTCATTTTCTATTATTTGACATAAAAGCTTGTAGAGTATTGATTCGGGTCTCTTGAAAGCAAAATAAAATCTAAAAGATAATTAACTTCGTAAGGAACATAGAACTGAAAGAGGGACCAATCATCATGTGAAAGTCCTCTAAAGCCTTCTAAAGATTCCTGAGCTCAAATGTGCAAGGGCTAGGTCTGGGAGGGTTCCATCCCCAAAATAACATTCAATCAGAAATTGCAATAACTGCTTGGAAACTTATCTAAGATGTTTTTGTAGTGAATAGCAGCCGAAATAGGAAAAGTGGATTCCTTGGCCGAAATATTGATATAACACCACGTTTCATATCTCTATTAGTGCCTACTCCATTCCACATTGTGTACGGCCACGCACCTCCTCTGATTTCTTATGGGGATAGAAGGACAACGAACAACACATTGGAACAACAGCTTATCGATTGTGACTCAGGTTTGTAGCCCTGAAATCCCACCTGAACTTGGCACAAGAGAATGAAGAAGTATGCGGATCAAAATAGGAGGGAAGTGGCATTCAAGGTTGGTGACATTGTTCACCTGAAAATTTGACCTTAATGTCAACACTCATTTACTAAACGTCGATGTGAAAAGCTCTCGCCCAAGTTTTTTTTGGACCATATAATGGAACAAATTGGGGCCTTGGTGTATGAGTTAGATAGATCTTACAGCTGCTTCCATGTTTGGTAAAGACTTTCCTTGAGGGCACTCATCTGACAAATGGTCATTTTGGCCAGTATGAGAGCATTTTGCCAGAAAAGGTCTGTTATTATCAACATTTTGCATCTTTGGAGGTAGAAGCATTTGTATCTATCTGTCTAGGATTGGGAAACTTGGAGTTTAGATTAGTTTCCTTGCTAAAGGAATTTACTTCCTTGGGTGAGTCCTATTGGTTCCTTTGGTTGGTTATCTTCTTATAACGAGTTCATTCAAATCTTTGATTGTTGCTGCCAAAGATATTGCATCAGAGAGCTATCCATGCGGTAGTACTTATACCTCCTATAATCCTCCTACAAATCTTGCTATTAAGCGTTGTTCATTTCCTGCCAAGTTTGTCTAATCCCCCAAACCATGAAATTATTCCACGTTTTCAGTTATTGTTCTAGTCCCTTGGCGACAATTCTTGTCCTGAATACATAATATTTGTCATAATTGGCAGGCAAGAATCGATCTTTAATCAGTCTCATAATTCTCTCCCACGTACTGTCTTCGTTCTTGAGAAATTCTCTCCCACGTTCGCAAGGGTCCTTTGCCATATCTTTGTCTATTAGTCTTCAATAGTCTCACCATGTCGATGTGTCACTATTCAGTTTCATGGCTACTAGTTTTGCCTTTTCCCCTCCCGGTGTGTTCGTATAGCTGAAGAAGTTCTCCACACTTTTTCCCCATTCAAGGAAACCAATATCCATTTTTCTGCTAAAACTTGGAAGATCAATTTTCATTTTGTAGTCGCTTGTTTCTCCACCTTGTTGGTGATGTACTCCAACTCTTCTTCCTTCTTCGTTACTGTCACTTTCCACTTCTTCTTTGCTCAAAAAACCAGTCTTGGCAATTTCTTCTCTGTTATACTTGAAGTCTTGCCTTTTCTTGAGGAACAACTTGTAAATGCTGATTGATTTTTTTCGAGGTAGTTGAGTTTGGGGTGGTACATTCTGTCATTCTTGGCCAGTAATATTCTGTCCTCTATTTTTTTTTAACTTGCGGCTGGTTTTGATTGATTGTTAGCTCATCCAATGGTCTAACAATAGTTCCAACCAGTTTATGTATCTCACCAATATCCCTTTGAATATCTTCGATTGAACCTTTAACTGACAGCAAGCCCAGTCATCGATTTTTGGTGAGGACGGTTGTTGAGCCTGCCTCTTTACCAACTCAGGAAGGATCTCCCCCTATTGGATTGACCAATTTCTTTCTCGCCTTCAGGCCCAGATTCTTGGAATCCTAATACCAATTTGGTGTAGACCAAATCAATGTTCTTTTATATAAAATGTTCAAAACCTCAAAAGTACAGAGCCCCATATTGATAACAATGGGGCAGGAAATAACTAACAGAACAAACAACCTAAACAAGTAACCAACCAATCCTTTAAAAATTAAAGATATACAGCACAGTAACTAGGAATAACCATTAGTTACATCATTTCTTCTCCAAATGATGTCCTTGGTCACCTATCATGCCAAGTGCCATTCCAAAAAAGTAGATACGTTACTCTATGGAAAATTTTACTCAAGTATCTCAATACAGCTGAAAGACTTCAAAGAGATTCCCCTCCTCGATGCTCTTCCCAAATTGGCGTACTAATTGCAAAAGGGCTCTTTCATAACAGGAACATCACTTCTTCCACCCGTAGTTAAGCCTCTTCGCTTTGGAAAATGTTGTTTTCTGCTTTTCGATGGTGTTTGCCTTCAATATTAAAAGCAGCCCACAAGCTAGAGTTCTGTGCCACAGTTTCATCAGAAGCTTCTCGTGGTGCACATGGATCGAGAGGAACCATAAAATTTTCATGGGAAAGGAATGAGAACTTTCAACTTCTTTGGATAGTGTCCTCTTTCTTACAGCCACCTGGAGTAGCCTTAGTAAACTTATTTGTAGTTTCTCTCTAAGCGATATTTTGGCCAACTGGAAGGAATACTTTTAAGTTCTAACCTCACTTGCCTGGGGTGGCTGTCCCCCCTTTCTTTTGTTGTATATTTCACTGATCTATAAAATATTTCATTTCTTTCAAAAACAAAAATGGTAGGATATTCAATATACTAGATAGGTAGTGACCACAGCGAGAATCCATGATGACAAAGAAATATGAAGTTGCATATTGCTTGTTTTATCACTATTCACTCAGAAATCAAGCCAGATGTGGCAATATTTTTATAGTCTCAAACGAGGGTTGTCCACTAATGTTGGAACATGAAACATAGATAACTTATTTCATTCCCTTTGGGGGTTTAACACTTGAACATTTATTCCTTTTCACCATCTCAACGGGAAGTTTCTGAAAAAAAGGTATATACATAGCTTGACAAAGAAGATGTTAATCATGCAAACAGCTAAGCATGTTCCTCTCTTTTAAGACGTCGGAGAATTTTCGGTTTTTTCTTTTCTTCTTTCCTTCTCCTTTCCAATTATATCATGGGAGACTAAGGGCTTACCTGACTAAGCAAACTTGCATACGTTAGAACCTGCACCCCAGTTGATGATGGAAGTGATGGTATTTGATCATCTATCCCACCTACAACCTATAAAATTTGGAAGCTAAATTAATTAAATAGTTGTAAGTTGTAACAAGCAGCTGGATATCAGAAACAAATTAAGATCAATTGCAAACACACGGTTATTCATACCACAATCAGGCGTACAGTTGGAATTTCTGACAAGAAGCTTAATAGCTGCAAATTAAAAGAATTAATAATGAATTATTTTCTGAAGTCAAATCTTCAATCAAAAATCAAGAATATAGCTGAGGCCAGTTTCTGATACTATGAGAAACTGGTCCTTCCAGCAATGTTATTTCTTTTGAATACCAAAGTCAATTTCTAACAATGCAGCAGACTGACTAAAATCTAATGTTTCACTCACAGAATTCAATGTTTGAGGAACACAAAATATAACTTGTACAAGAGCATGATTTACAATGTACTTGACTGCATCAGGACCTGTAAGAAAGAAAGAAATTCAAACACGAGACCAAATGGGGAGAATTTTCAGAAAAACAATATCTAGAAGAGAAATGACAAACCAAGAGTATCATATAAAGGAACTGATATGTAAGAATATGCTGAGCAGGCGTGATCAACTACAAGCCACTCAGGTCTATTGATGAAATATAACCCAATGCAAGATCCCTGTCTCAAGGATACCCAGAATAGTTAGACAACACTAAAGAAATTACAGGGTAGATGCACACTCATCAGGTTTAACCACTATACCAATCACTGTAAAATGAAATGATAAACTAAACTCTATTCTTTCTTTCCTTTTCCATTTTTACAAAAAACTAAAAACACTATCGTATCACTAGGCATCCAGTCACTCACCTTTGGTATACCATGATTTACAAGGCCAGAACCTATTGCGGTCCGAGCAGTACCTGCTTCTCCATATGTCATCCATTTGTACCTAAATGGTGAAAGGATATGTCAAAATTATGGAGACAACCACTACCAAAATTTGAAATTCAACGGTAGCATAAGACTCACTCTCCAACTGTTCCATCACATCGGAACCGGGTACCTAGATATTTATAGTCCCTATATACATCAACTGAGCGCCTAGAGTGGATAAAGTAAAATCACAAGTCAAAAGCTATATAGGTAATCAACATTAGCAGTAAACAAATGATTCCAGTTCTTTATGATCACAAACGAAATAGACAAGGTAAAGATACTCACGTAAAATTATCGTGCAATGTGCCAATTTCAGGATGATCAGGAAATCTATCCACGAGCTTCAAAGGAGAGCGAGCAGATCTACCATGAGAAAACAAATTATCTTTATGAAGCATAGCCATACAGAAAGGGCAAATCAAATTCAAACAACCCAATAAAATCTTTACCTATATACATTCCATTTTCCAGTGTGCAATTTCTCTGGAAGCACAACGCTGTAGCCATCCCCTGCTTAGAATTAATAACTTTGACAATGTCAGCAAAACATGGGAGAAGAAAGAGAACAATTAGCGTAATCTATTACATATATTCATGAAAACAGGGTACAGAATTTCTTATTTCCTCATATTCGATAATAATAGACAAGAAGATGCCACTAAAATTTTCTAGACTTGTACATCATAGAACAGTGGCTCGCCACCTTTATCATGGATTTTTTGCAGATTCAGATTCAAAATGTTTCTCGCTTCTTACCCATATAATAGAAACCCCAACCTGTAGCCCCAAAATTACAAACTGAAGCTGAATATTCCTGCAACAGAGAACAGTCCCAGAAACTCTACTGCTAAATGTAGAATACATTCACTCAGTGCAGATACCATAAATGTAAAGGAAAAAATAGAATCTAATCATAACTTCTAAATAGATATAATTCCTTCCCAAAATCAACCACGTTCTTCCAATCAGTTCCAATTCCAATGCAGCCCGGCACCAAAGATTTCAACTATTTCGATAAAAGAACTACAACCTATTGATAGAGGTGGAAAGACAACGCTCGGAAATTGGGATAGAACTTTGAAAAAATAATCCGCTCACTTCCAATTTCCAATTTGAAAGACTCATCGGAATGTCGATGGTGTATCTGGGCTCTGACCAATAAAGAATCATGCGTCCCCACAACTTGCATGCCGAGTTTTTAAACTTTCCTTTTCCATTTGTCCTTCAATAACTAGACCCTAATGATAGTAGTTTGTATTCCCCCGTTCAAAGAATGTTTGGCAGCGTCTAGATTCTCTGAAGTCAAGCATATTAATCACTAACACTGAACCATCTGCCTTGCGACATAGAGAAACTGAAGAAATGTCAAAGATATAAACCTCATTCAATGCATATCGATCCCTACAAACCTCATTCAACCAACTCTGAGCTAGCTCGTATGATCGAGGAGAAAATGAAAAGAGAGAAATCGTGCGCAATCAACAACGCCCCCCAAACACATAGACATTGAGAATCCAAAAAATCCAGACTCGGGAAATAAGAAACTTAATCAGCAAGGGGAAAAAGCACAGTAGACATAGAACAGATCGAAACGTGTTCAAACAGCAAGCATTTAATCACCATCCGTCAATATCAATGCGTTTGGGCAAAAAACCATAGTTCTTATGGCCCACGTTTACTCTGATTGGCCGCGAACAACAATAAAAAACGAAAAGCAAGCCAATGGTCATACCTTCATCAGTTGTAAATCGTTACAGATCCCTAACTTTTTCATACAAAACGAATTTACGAATCTATTCAGAACAAAATAGGCCAGTGAGCTTTTCACACATCAAGACAGAAAATGAACAAATAAGCGAGAGCCAAAGAGAGTAGAAGAAACAGAGAGAGAGAGAGAGAGAGAGAGACCGTTAAAAAACTTGCCAGCAGTAGCATTAAGCCGGAGCTGAGAAGAAGAGAATTCACTGGCGGGAACAAGATGATCCTGAATGGCTTGTATCCGACGTTGAGCCGCTGAAGAATCCATGAGCACTCAAAGATTTCAATCCGCCACTGTCAATCTAGCCGATCACTGTATAGAAAAAGCAAAATGGAAATAGAATCCTAGTATTCAATTGAATTCCGCAATGAAGAAAAAGGTAGAAATAATTTATGCATATACCGGATAGATAAATGAACAGGCACGCATCTTTAGGTAGATGACGGGACCATGACGGCAACACCGATTCGGATAATAGCTTTCCGATTGTTTTGAAAAGATAAATTAATCGTTCGATTATCCACAAACGGGAGCTGTGATCCGTATGATGAACAAAAAACAAATCAGCAGAAGAAGACGTGAACCTAAAACGCATTCATATTCAATTGGTTGAAATTGTAGTTGAGTTTGATTTTCTTGGTTTGATTTTTTGGGTCAACTTTCCCTTTCGGATCTTTGCCTTCCATTACTCCGTTTGATCGAGACCAATATTTGGGTGCGTTTGTATTATAATGGAAAAAACTTTAGTACCATCGTGGTAAGAAAAAACCTTCGTTCTTTGATACACTTAAAATAGTGTTTTAAGATTAATGTGAAATCCATGTAATAGATTAGTATAACTCAAAAATAAAAAGTTAAACACTTTATCACATAATAAACATGATGGAAAAATAAAAAGTTAAACACCTTATCACATAATAATAAACATGATGGAATAATTTTAGGAGTTGTGAATAGAGGGTGTTTTCCTTTTTAGTAAAATTATCTTAAATGGTAAAATTGTTGAAAATATTTATAATTAATAACAAATTACACCGTCTATTTTAATTTTATTGCTATATTTGAAAAAAAATCCTTCTTTTTATCTATTTATTTTTGTTTTTTTATAAACTTATCGATTTATTTATTTTTGTTTTTTTATAAACTTATCGATTTCATTATGGATAAATATAAACAACCAATTCGTATTTATCTTTTTTTTTTTTCACTTTGTTCTATTTATTTATTTCAATTTAAAAAATAATAAATAAATAAAAAGTCGTTGGGCTCGGTCGCAAATTTTGAAGACTATTTCATTTTAACTTCTAAATTTTAAAAAATATTGATTTTAGTATAAAAATTGTTGGATATTTTCGAAGGTAGAAAAACGGTTGAAAATAGTTACAAATATAGCAAAATTTTACTTTATATCTATGATAAACTGTAATATACTCATATAGACATCTATCATTTTAGCGATAGACTCAGATTGATAGTCTATATAAGTTTATAGCAGTTTATCATAGATAAAAAGTAAAATTTTGCTATATTTGTAAATATTTTCAACTGTTTTACCATTTAAAACAATTTTCCTAAATGGTTCTATTTATCTTTGCATTTTTTTAATGTTATTTTAATCCTCAAATTTTTATAACATAACAGGGTTATCTTAAAAAAAAAGAAAAAATTCACGGACTAAAATAGTTATTTTTCTAAAGTTTAGAGATTGAGGTAGACATTTTTAAATTTTCGGATGATGAAAAGAAAACAAATGTAAAAACTTAAGAACCAGTATTAAATTCAAACCAAAATGTATTGTCCTCGAAAAAAATAAAAACTTAGGAATCAATACTGATCAAACCATAATGTATTGTCCTCTCTATATTCAATATTTATGTCGAGCCATTGTTTATAATTAAAACCATGTGCTCCTCAAAAGAGAGAAATTAAAACATGCTAAAAAGAAACAAATTTGTGAGGATCAATATAAGATAACAAATTTTTAATTCACTTCTAATGAAAAGTATGTATGTTAGGAGCAAATTAAATTCCTCCCACCCTTTGTTAGACTAACGAATAGGGTGGGAGGATGTAATTATGGCTATAGTTTGAATTATGGTTAATTTCTTCAATATTTTGATGGATTGGTTGGTAATTTGGTATATATTTTATGTCAATTGAACTATATTTATTTTGGCATATTTTTAATTTTTATGAGTTACTAATCTAGGCTTCATATGTCTTAATTAAACTTTTACAAATAATACTTGAGGATTTTCTTACATGTGCGATAATTTTAATAGTTTTTACTTTAGTACTAATTTCTTTTTTAATTCAACATGTGGATGTGAAAATTCGAATTTCTAATCTCTTGGTCGATGACATGTATTTTAATCGAGTCATGCTCAGTTTATCATTTAGCATATTTTAGCTCATGAGAGGTCATTTAGCGAACTCGTCATCAAATATACTTTTAGACTATGTCATCTATATTTTTATTTTCTAAAAATAGGTTAAAATATCATTTTGCTCTCTATGCTTTTGAGCTTATTAAGTTTTAGTCTTTATATTTTCAAATGTACAATTACTTCCAACAAATCTCAAATTTAGTTTCTATCACTAGTTTATTGTGGATTTTTTTTTCTTACTTTTCATTTTTATTAGCATTTTGACTATAAATTTTGAAAACAAATTCACATATCTATGTTCAAATTATTGTGATTATTCAATCAATTTCGATACAAATTAACTTCGAGGGGTAAAAGTTAAGATTTATTAAAGTACAATAACTAAGATTGAACAAATTTCAAAATATATAAACCAAAATGGTATTTTAACCTTCTAAACAACCTTGTTTTGAGCATTAGTCCCAAGCTTTAAAACAACCAGCTAAAAAATAATAATAATAATAATTAAAAAAAAAAACTTATAATCTAGTGTTATTTTCAAATATAGGAAAATGAACAAAATATTTACAATTTTTACTGTCTATCACATATAAACTGTGATATTTTGCTATTATTTATAAATATTTTCAACAATTTATCGTTTAAAATAATTTCTTTATAATATAGACAGATCATATGGATTAAAGTGAAAATTTTAATATTATAACAACTAAATTGAAATTAAATAAAATTTTTATAATATTAGAAACGATGATTCAAGCTTGAATTAGAAAGGTTGTAACTATCTCCTTGATAAAGGGGTAAGAAGTTATAGGTTCAATCTATGGTGGCCACGTGAGATTAATCGAAGTATGCACAAACACTCAGAGAGGAGGAGTGGAGAATTTAAGTAACCTAATTAAAGCTTGTTTTTAACCATACTATTTTCTAAATTAAATTAAAAACACCCATTATTAATCAATATGTTCTGTGCCCATTGCGTTTCTCTATAGGCCGGTGGATATATAGCTATGATGTATTTAAATGCAGCCAAGGTCAATTCAATCGTGTTCATTAATTAATTAATTTAATTTAATACATATTCGTATGATCGCTTTAATTAATACATAGTATTTATATTGTCTATCCAGTATTAATATAATATCTATATTAAAAATATATTTGAAAGTAATTTAAAAAATAGCAATTCTAAGTATGATAAAAAAAAAAGAGTAATTTTAACAAAAAGATTTGATTATAACTTAAGTAATTGATTTATTAAAATTGATTTCTCGCATGGTCATTTATATGTTTGGTTTTCAAATTTGAAAGTGAATTTTAAATGATTCAAAGCATATATTGTTTTTTTTTTTCTAAACATGGTAAGTTCTGAAACTTATTATAAATATATATAAGTTTTAAATTTATTAGAAAAATATTGGTCTCTTCCATACCTTCTTCGAACCTAAATTTTTGTGGTAAAGTCATCTCTTGAAGAGACAATCTTGAATGAAAAGGACGAAGTCGTCTCTTTAAAAGACTAAAGAGACAAGTAGACGACATCTCTATACAAATTTACAACATTTGATACTTTGGTGTAGTGGCAAAAGGACTTGCATCATCAACTTTGGATGGTTCGATTTAAATCTCAAATGATGCAAAAGTATTTTTGTTTTTTTTCAAACAAATGACCTGTTTGAATCGACTAGAGAAAAAATATTTGAAATTAAACATTTAAAAAAAAAATTGTTTAAAATGTCTTTAAAAGTGTTTTAAAAGCTATTTTGAGTAGTTGTCAAACATTTCAATTTTTTTAAAAAATTAAACACTTGAAAAATTAAATTGATCCAAAGTAAAAAGCTATTTTTTTATTTTCTATATATTTTTTTCTTCCCCACTTTTCTTTATAAAATTGAATAATTAATAAAAAAAAAATTATCGATTTTTTAAACACACTAAAAATACAACATGGTATAATAGCTATATTTCAACTACTAATATAAAATCATAGGATGTAACGACCTGACTAATACATCCTAATCAGACCATTACTCAATGCATGCAAATTTCAAGAAAAGACCCGATGCTGAGTAATAAGAAAGAAACAATGCTACTTACGAAAATTTCTGTTTTATTTAACCCATATAGAAAGAATTTTTGGTTCGGGGTACCCCTAATAAAATCAACAAAATTCCATGAACAGAAAACAAAAACAAAATCCATATACAAAATAAAAGACAAGCCTAAAAAAAAATGCAGTGCTAGGCGGAAGCTACTATGGGTCCCGTGAAGCCATCAAGGATTCCTCTTGTCATTCGCCAGCATGTTCTTTCCCTTACCTAAAAAAAAAAAAGATAAAAGGGTGAGCAATTATATTGCTCAGTAAGTGACCCCACTACCGGAGCCAGGCTAGGCACCCAAGTCCTTTAAGTGCATTAGTCATACAACAGGCATATCAACATACTTCAATAGGAAACTGGTTATACTGGCACCCAAGTCCTTTAAGTGCATTAGCCTTAAGACAGGCATATCTAACATACTTTCATAGGGGACTGGTTATACTCGCACCCAAGTCCTTTAAGTGCATTAGCCTTAAGACAGGCATATCTAACATACTTTCATAGGGAACTGGTTATACTCTCCCTAAGTTGGATTTGGATGTCCACAAACCTCTGGAGCCCCGAAGGAACTCTTACCTCTGGTGATCCCGAAGGATCACAAAACCTCTGGTGATCCCGAGGGAACACAACCTCTAGTGAACCCGAAGGAACACATCCTCTGGTGACCCCGAAGGACCACAACCTCTGGTGAACCCGAAGGAACACAACCTCTGGTGAACCCGAAGGAACACAACCTCTGGTGACCCCGAAGGACCACAACCTCTGGTGAACCTGAAGGAACACAACCTCTGGTGACCCCGAAGGACCACAACCTCTGGTGAACCCGAAGGAACACATCCTCTGGTGAACATCCAGCCGACGTAGGGGAGTTACCACTACCCAGTACTCATGACCAATTTAAATTCTCACTCCTTTACTTCCATGAATTTATACACTAACAGCGCTGTTTACAATCATCTCATATACAAGCATAAGCATTTCACATACATCCTTTGAAACATAGGAAAAATCATACAAGCATGCTATCTCAATGGGCGTAGAAGTATTACTCATCATGGCAACTAAACATAAGGCGGGAAGGTGGTTCAGGTAGTAAAGTCACTTACCTGAGCAATTATATTCACTTATTCGCACGGCAGTCTGTTGGAAAGTTCTTGGTCCACCAAGTGTGGCTTAACTTGCAGTTGCTCTAATCCTTTTTACCCAACACAATTCCCGGCCACCTAAGGGAATTTTTATCACATAAGTCTCAAGCATCAACAGTTTTTTAACCAAATTAAGCTATAAATTTTTCCTTGGGTCCGAGATACTTACTCTCACGTTACCGGTTTGGTGACGAGAAATCAGGCGTGGTTTGATTGAAATGGCAGCGGAGGAGCACCGGGGTGGAAGAGAGAGAAAGTAGGCGGCACTGCAAGGAGAGAGAGAGAGAGATTGATTGAAACCGCGGCGGCGCTGAAGATGTCGCGGCGGCGCTCCACTTGCGAGGAAGGAGAAGAAGAAGAAGAAGAAGAAAGAAGAGAGTAGCGTCGGCGGAAGAAGAAGAAAGAAAGGAAAAAACCAGGGGGGGCGGCGGCAAGCGAGGGAGAAGAGAAAAATTCCTTTTTACTTTTTCTTTTTTTTTATTTTGGCACACAAATCGATGCCTATTTATAAAAACCCAAATTCCCTATTCCTTCCTCCTTTCCCCTTTTCTTTTCCAACCAAACAAAATAAAATCAAATAAAATCTTCTACAACCAAGATTTACTTCAATTATCCAAATAAAATCAAATAAAATCTTCTACAACCAAGATTTACTTCAATTATCCAATCCCACCAAAATTAATCACCTTATTTTACTTGCCCTAAGATAAAATTATTTTTTTTTTTTTTCTAAATTCAAAATTTTTCCTTAGCTCAAATTTCTAAATTCCAACTTAGCTTAAATAAAGGCATGAATATATAAGGATAACTATATTTTTATTATTATTATCTTTTTTTTCACACATAATAACTTAAACTTATTTACTAAGAAGATTTACCCCAACGATTTGGGGTTGTTACATAGGACTTTGATTCCAAGATTCCTCCAAGACCCTTAGACGCTGGGGAATTTACCTGCTTGTTAGGGTAGTTGTTGTGGATAATGAAACAAAGGAGTTTCTCTCTTCTTCGATGGACTTAGAAGAATTTCTTGATGATCGAAAGAAGCTAACCCTTTCAGAGGAGGAAAGAGGAATTAAGATCGGTCTGGATTCGAATTTAGACTCCTTACTTTTCGATCAACTAAATCACTGCCTTGTTGGAAAGCTCCTATCTTCTCAAACCATTGCTCCGGGGAATATCAAGAATGCTTTCAATAATGCTTGGAGAACAAAGCTAGGATTCGTTGTGGAAAATCTAGGGAAGAATTTGTATCTTATCAAATTCGAATCTTGCCGTGATAAAGAATCAAATATGAACCTTGGTCCATGGATTTTCGATAAGTCTCTGCTTGCGTTGGAGAACCCAGAGACCAACATCAAACTATCTCAAATGACTTTTGAACGTGTTGCTTTTTGGATCTGGTTAATCGATATACCTTTGGGTTTCCATAATAGGTATATGGCAAGGAAGCTGGAAACACTGTGGGAACCTTTATTGAAGTTGACTACGACCAAGATAACTTTTGATGGGGAGAATATCTAAGAATCAAAGTTCTCGTGGATATAACTAAGCTTCTGCGAAGAGGCATATTGCTGGACCCAGGAGATGATCAAGAAAACATATGGATTCATGTTAAGTATGAGTGAATACCTGACTTCTGCTATAATTGTGGAAGAATCGGTCATGGGGCGAGAGAATGTAAAGACTTGAGCACTAATAGAGGAAAGTATCCTGCAAATTTTCAGTTCGGAAGTTGGCTTCGCTTTCAAGGCAATCAACCAAGAAGAAGAATGATGGCTTCTCCGGTAAGGGAGGAGAAGGAAGATACTATCTCAAATTCTTCTCCTAATGTAGGGGACTCTAGAGATAGGGAGGCGGATCCTGTTGAACCTGTTTTACCTCCTCAAGACAGCACCAGGAAAGTCTTGAATAATAATTCTCCCTTTAATCCCCTAAAGGAACCTTTTGGCCTGAACTCTAATGTGATGGAGTTGGACTTTGGACTATCAGTGCCAGCGGAAACTTCAAATGAAGTTGTCGACGTTAAAGCCCAACCTACACCTGAACCTGATGGATCTTCCAAGAATTCTTTTTACGTTCCGTGTACGTCAAATGGCTTCTTACTAAACCCTTAAAAAACTGGAAAAGAAGAGCAAGATCTACTCAAACTACTAGTTCTGTCTCTGATGGTTTCTTGAGGCGGAAAAGGAAGGAAGAGGACTGCCTGACATATGGTGCTGCAAAAAGAATGAAAAGAGACCTTTCACTACCCATTTTGCTACAAAATCCAAGAGAATCATCGGCGGAGTTGCCTAAGCAACTCTGCCGAGAGCCATGAAAATTATAAGTTGGAATGCTCGAGGATTGGGAAATCCAAGAGCATTTCGTGCATTGGCTGTCTTACTAAAGACAAGAAATCCTCATGTGCTCTTTTTGTCAGAAACTAAAAGTGGTAAGGAGATGGCTAGCAGAATTAAGAATTTAGGGAGATTCCATGGGTGTCTGCCTGTGATTAGTGAAAGATCCAATGGTGGTTTGTGCCTTCTTTAGAAAGAGGAGGTTGATTTGGAAATATTCTCATACTCCCGTAATCACATAGACTCAAGAATTATCTGGAAAGGAAAGTATTGGAGGTTTACTCGGTCTGTATGGTCATCCAGAAAGCCATAAGAAATATCTTACTTGGGATCTAGTCCGACTTCTTCACAATGAGACTGACGGCCCTTGGGTAATTGGTGGAGACTTCAATGAAATTCTGTGGGACAGAGAAAAGCTTGGGGGAATTCCTAAAGAGAGAAGATCCTTGGAGCAATTTAGAGAAGCTCTAGATGATTGCAACCTAAAGGATATGCCCTTTAAAGGCTCTCCTTTCACCGGGTGGAACAGAAGGAAGGGTGACTATGTTTGGGAAAGGTTGAATAGATTCCTTTGTAATGAAGCTTTTGAGAATATGGGGTTGAACTTTGCGATTCAGCATCTTGATTGGACAAACTCTGACCATAGACCAATTGAGCTCAACTGCAGTAAGCGTAATATAAACCAAAGGATCCAGTTGAAGAGAGCTTTCAAATTTGAAGAGTGTTGGACCCTACAATCTGATTGTATAGATGTAATCCGCAATGGTAAGTGGGAGGTTGTTAACAACAAAGTCTGCCCTCTTGACTCAAACTTGGATTCTGTTTCGGCAACTCTTCGATCTTGGGGCAGACATGTCACCAAGGATCTTAAATCTAATATTTCCAAGTGCAGGGCTGCTCTTCAAGAGGCCTATGATAATCCTTCAGACATTGACTTTGAGAAAGTTCATGAGATTGAATTTGATCGGTCTCATAATTGCTAGAGGAGGAAGAGGTTTATTGGAAGCAGTGATCCCAGGAAGATTGGCTTCGATGGGATGATCAAAACTCCAAATGGTTTCACAAGAAGGGCTAGGAATGAAATTAAAGGCATTATTAATAAGGAATGAGCACCCTACTGAAATTGAAGAGACTTTGATATCTTACTTTGGGAACCTATTTTCTTCAGCTAATCTGAACAAGGAGTCCATTGATACAGTGACTAATCTAATTCAACCTAGGATTGATGGGAGAATGAGTGCTTCCCTTACCTTACTGCTCTTCTAAAAAAAGAGGAGATCGATTATGCAATTTTGCAAATGTTTCCAACCAAGGCCCCAGGCCCTGATGGTTTTCCAGCTTTGTTCTACCAACGTTTCTGGGAAATAGTAGGTCCAAACATGGTAAACAATTGCTTAAATATCCTCAACAATAATGAGAGCATTGAAAGTTGGAACAAAACAAATATTGTTTTGATTCCTAAGGTGAAAAACCCAAAATCTATTGGGGATTTCAGACCTATTAGCCTCTGTAATGTCAGATACAAGATTATCACTAAAACCTTAGCAAATCGCCTTAAAGGAGTACTAGACCAGACGGTTTCTAAATTCCAATATGCCTTTGTTCCTGGTAGAGCAATAACAGATAATGTCATAGTGGGCCACCGATGTCTTCACCTTATCAAAAACAGGAAGAAAAAAAAGGATGGATTAGCAGTGGTTAAACTGGATATCAGTAAGGCTTATGATCGGGTGGAGTGGCCTTTTTTGGAGGCAGTTATACCAGACTCGGGTTTGATCCTCGGTGGATCTCTCTCATTATGAATTGCATAACTTATGTCCATTTCTCTGTCCTTATAAATGGGGAGGCTAAAGGATCTACTGTTCCTAGCAGAGGTCTTCGACAAGGAGATCATTTATCTCCCTATCTCTTTCTTCTTGTTTGTGAAGGTCTTTTCTCTCTTTTGCAGGATGCGAACACAAAGGGTACTCTATCAGGGATCTCTTTTTCTCACACAAGCGTCAGAGTCTCCCATTTACTTTTTGCTGACGACAATCTCATATTCTGTAAAGCAAAGGAGCAGGAATGCTTAAACCTCATAAGGATATTGAAACTTTATGAAGATGCATTCGGGAAAAGCATTAATCTTTCAAAATCAACAGTTATTTTCTCCCCCAATATCAAGCCTGAAAGGGGAGATTATCTAAGTAGCTTACTCCAGATTAATAAAGTGGAAGACTTTTGACTCTCCTTGGGATTTCCATCATCTATGTCTCGAAATAGATCAGCTGATTTTCAATACATCCTTGACAAGGTCTGGAAGGTTTTCAAGGCTGGAAGAAGTCCTTCTTTTTAGTTGTCGGGAAGGAAGTCCTAATCAAGAGCATCGGCCAAGCTTTTCGCACCTATGTAATGAGCTTATTCCAAATGCCCAAGAAGCTTTGTGATGATATGACCAGAAGCTTCACAAGATCTTGGTGGGGGTCCTCTGAAGTAAAAAGGAAGATTCACTGAAAAGATGGGAGTTTCTATGTTTGCCTAAGGTTTTGGGAGGTCTTAACTTCCAAGATCTTATCGGTTTCAACCAAACCTTGGTGGCCAAACAGGTGTGGAAAATCCAAAACTACCTAAATTCTCTAGCTACAAAAAGTTTGTATTTTCCTAATGGATCTATTCTCACGGCGATACAGGGTAATAAGCCTTATTTCTTATGCAAAAGCCTCATTTGGGGGAGAGACCTGCTTTTTTCTGACCTTCGATATAGAGTTGGAAATGGGAGATTTGTCAAATTCTTCAAGGACCCCTGGATTCCAGAGGATGGCTCTTTTAAACCTTTGAAAATTATTGGAGAAATAGACGAGAGCCGAGTGGCTGACTTCATATCAGCAGATGGTTGCTGGTGGAGAGCCAAGTTGGAGGAAAGATTACAAAAGAAGGAAGTCGATAGAATCTGCAAAATCCCTATTGACGTGAAGATTCATGATAAATTTGTTTGGCACTTTAATAATAATGGGATTTACTCAGTTCGAAGTGGTTATAATCGCTTCGTAGTTAGAAATTTAATAGAGGCTTCACCAAGCTCGAACACCATGGAGGCAGTTTGGAAGAATTTGTGGAACTTATCTATTCCTAGGAAAATTAAATTTTTCATATGGAGAGCCATTCACAACACTATTCCAACCAATCTTAATCTTCATAATCAGGGAATGGACATTCCTCAAGAATGCCCTCAGTGTCACTGTGATCCATAATCAACTCATCGTGCTCTCCTCTCCTGCCGAAACGCAAAGCTCATCTGGGGTGGGTTTCCCTTCTATTGCATCTCAGTCGGTATTCTAAAGTATCAATTTCAGGGATGCTTGGTGTGAGATGAATAGTTCTCTGAGTCAAAAAGACTTAATTGTTGCTGTTGTTGCTTGCTGGTCAATTTGGAATGATAGGAATAACTTTCAGATGGGTACACCGATAGCCAGTCAAACAACAACAAGAAATTGGATTATGAGACATGTGGATGAGTTCCAGAAAGCCTAATCCAAGAATATCTCTTTTCACCAACAGTCACACTTAAAGCATCAAGAGATTCCTAGATCCTGGCAATTCTCCCCAACGGATGTAGTCAAATTGAATGTGTGCGTCGCTTGGAGCTCTTGTTCCTCATCGACAGGGCTTGGCGCTGTTATCGGAAATTCCGTAAGGGAAATTCTTGCAATTTCAGCTCGCTTTATGAACATGGATTTTTAAGCCCTTTTAGCGGAGATCCTAACAATCAAGGAAGGGCATCGTTTAGCTTATCCATTTCGTCGGATGAATTTTATTATTGAATCCGATTGCTTAACTGCTATAAAGCAGATCAACCGGAAAAGTGATGTTGATTGTCGAATTGAATGCTGGATCGAGGAAATTAGGGCTTTGTCGTAGGATTTTGCCTCTGTCGTTTTTAACTTTTTTCCTAAGGAGTGGCGGATAGAAATGCTAAAGTTGCTAATTCGTGTAAAATCATTGCTGACTGGGTATACTCTGCACCTAATTGGATTGTAAATCACCTGCTATTGGACAATTGTCCGTATATAACCCATGTGGCTTCTTAATAAAATGATGCATTGCTTAAAAAAAAAAAAAAAAAAAAAACTATATTTCAACTTAAATATTCTCACAGGAGTGTTTTTTTTTTTTTTTCCAAACAAAATACAAGCTATTTTTATTTTTTTATTTTTTTCCATTCCCACTTTTCTTTATAAGATTCGAAAATTATTCAAAATTTTAAATTATTTTAAATATAAACAATATAAGAGCTAAATTATAAAATAAAAATATTTAAGGTTGTTATCAAATATTGCAACATGAGCCAATTTGTTTATAAAATATAGCAACAATACTTATAAAGTATTGTCATTTATCAGTGTCTATCATTGATAGACTCTAATAGATGTTTATTAGTGTCTATTACTATTTATCAAAGATAAACAGTGATATTTTGTTGTATTTAAAAATATTTTTAGCAGCTGTGTCATTTGATGACATAGCTACCCAATATTTTTAAACTTAAATATCATCTCTTCCATTGTAAAACTAAAAAAATATCACTATATACATTGGGTGGAAGATTATAAAACTAAAAAAAAAAAACGATTATATATTGGGTGGAATATTTAAATTTTGAATGTCTTGGTCAAATATACATGTAGATATAGTCACGTTAGCCAATAAATAACATTATACAAACTACAATGAATATGTGTTAAGTAAGTTTTCGATATTTGTTTATTACTAAAATAATTAGTCATAATTTAAATATTACAAATTGTTTTAGAAAAAAATCTCACTAACGTATTGAACTTAATTTAGTGCACAAGGTGCACTTCTTCTTTATATTTTTTAGCTTGAATTATAAAATTGTTATAATCACATTCATGATTTTGTAGCTTGAACTAGCTAGCTAGTTTAATAATATCGATTTAATTAAAAAATGACTATATAGTTTGTTTTTTTTTTTTTGCTAAAATAATGTTTAATACTTAAATTATAATTTAGTTATTATAACGTTTAATAAAAATCAAAATAATTTTTTTTATCTCAATTTTATAAAGAGATATGGAAAATAAATGAGGGGAAAAAACAAATAGAAAAGAAAACAATAATCTGCTTCTGGTTTGGGAAAAATAAAGCACTTTTGCATCAGTTAGGAATCAATCCATGAAAGTATCAAATGTCGAACGACTTAAGTTTTGAAACTCAAATATATTTATAATAAGTTTCAAACTTTTTTCATATAGAAAAGAAAAAAAGAAACTTCCATTTTAGTGTGGTATTTTTGTCATTATATTTTAAGAATGTTAATCTTCATTCTTGTATTTTTAATTTTTGTTCATTTTGGTTTTTATACTATTAAAAAATGACTATTTTAATCTTTTTAGTTTTATTTCTAGTTCATTTTTATGGAATAAAATTGGCCATTTTTTAAAAATTTCAACGTCCAAAATGAACCAAAGTTGAAATATAATAACAAAACTAAACATTTTAAAAATACATAGACTAAAATTAAATAAAATTGAAAACATAAGGACTAAAATGAACTAAAGTAAAAAATACAAACATCAAAATAGTATTAAATTTAAATTAATCATATGCAAAGTGTATTTTTCTCTTAAGATGAGGTGTAACTTATAAGATAAATGTGTGACATTAAATGTTGGCATCCTGATCACATGCTTGCCCTTTTTGCAAGTGTTTGTTTTACTTTTCCAATAAAGTCCAAAATTGCTATTGGGACAACTACCTCAATGTATGCTTCCTCTCAATAACTTTTTGGTTTTGGTGTTTCAAAATGTATGTATTATCCGTTCCACAAAAGTAGAAAAAGCACTGAAAATCGTTTTTCTTTTTTCTTAATGGAGGAACATACAAATGGGTAGATGTTTGGTAGGTCGGCCTGTTTAATCTCTTCTAGGTACTTGTTTTTCCCTTTTCTTTTTTTTTTTTTAAATTTACTTTTACTATTTATTTATTTATTAAATAAATGAGGGTCTTTTAAGAGACAGTTCGGTTTAAGATTTTGTGGATGTATAAAGAAAAGTGCTTGAAATAAGATATAGGAAAATGAGATTGCTAGAAATAAAAGATTGTTGTGTTTGATGAAAAACAAATGGGCCCTATCACATCGATAGATTCTAAATCGAATATTATTGATAAATAAGCAATACCAATCAAACAAATCAACAAAATAGATCATAGAATATTCATCTTGACAAGAAATTATCTGAGAATTTGAAGCTAACAAATTATGTTTGTATTTATTTTATGAAATTATCATTGATAATTTCAAATAATTTTAAGTGAATAATTAATAAAAAAAATTTAATCAATTAATAATAATAATATTGATTTTAATTAGATAATTAATTACAAATGCTAATAAATAAATAAAATACCTATACTAAAATGACCTAAATAGTGTTTATATAAAATATTATTAATTGCATTTATTTATTGTATTTTTATGAATACAAATAAGGAAAATTATTTTAAATGACAAAACTGTTGAAAATATTTACAACTAATAGCAAAATACATAGTTTATCTGCGATAAACTGCGATAGACTACTATTTGTTTCTATTGTGACACAAATAATAGTCTATCGCAGACAGATAGTAAAATTTTGTTGTATTTATAAATATTTTAGTTCATTTTATTATATTTGAAAAAAGCCATACAGATAGTTAAATAAGTATATAGTTACGTATTTAATATTATTAATTATACATTTTATTTGAATCAAATAGTTTTAATTAAATAACATAAACAAATATATTTGAATAAACAATATGCAAAAAAAGCATAATTGTTTGACTAAAAAAGTATGAGTAATTAATTCTAATTATTGTAAAATGAATTTTTTATACTAACTTAATTTGACTCATCGTAGTTTACTAATTAAGTATATACACGAAATTATTAGCCAATTAATTAATAATTTATGTAATCCAGTAATTTTATTAATCTTTTAACAGACTATCATTAACTTATTAAAATAATAATTATATTAATTTTGTTAAAATTGATATCAATTAGCTAATCAATTAATAATTATATATTCAAAATAAAATTATATATAACATGGAAGACAAAACAAGGGATAGAAAAGAGTTCACCATTTTGGAAGGATGCATTAAAAATCCATTGTCAAAGAGAAAAAAATGATATCTAAGAATAATACGCTATCAATTTTCTTTTTTTTCAAAATAAAAACTAGACGGAATCGAATAATTCAGTTCGATTTTTTTCTGTTTGAGTGATAGTATATTGAAATGAAGGGGCGAGCAAAAGAAGACCGGAAATCGATCTGCCTGATCCAAACTGGCTGAACCCATGTCGAACGGGCGGTTTATAGTGTACTATGCTGTTGGAGGTCGATTTTTTGTTACAAAACTGACCAGTTCCGGTCGGAGTCCAAAAAAAGAGTAAAAAACCGACTAATCGACCGACATACTAAAAAAAATAATTAAAAAAATCGTGTATGCATGGGATAATGTCAAGTGAATGATGTGTGCTCCTCAAAAATAATTATTACTTTACACTCTCTCTTCTCTCTTTCTCCCAACTTTCAAGAATCATCACTCATCGTTTTTCCTTCTCTCTCCTCTTTCCCCTCTCTCTCAGCCAACCTTCCTTCGCCTCTTTCTCGTTCTCCATTTCTTTTCCTTCTGATCCCCCCCCCCCCCCC
>QLSR01000057.1:219601-282876 GCA_031780015.1 Citrullus colocynthis
TTTCCCCCCCCCCCCCTCTCTCTCTCTCACGAAACACTCTCTCCATTTCTTTTTCTCTATTTCTTCAATTTTTTTCTTCTCAATCTCCATTCTTCCTTTTTGTTTATTGTTCTCCCTTCTTATGTTATTCTTCATCTGTTTTTACTTAAACTTGTTCTCATTTTCAATCAACTTACAAAACCGATGAAACCGCCCTCTGACCGCGTGGTCCGACGATCGGTTGTAGCAAACATCCAACAAACTGCCGGAAACCGACCTGTCGAAAAGAAGACCAACGCCGCCCGCCCGATGATCACCTCTATATTGAAGTGGAAGAGTGGTGATAACGTGGAAATGGGAGCAGAGATGGTGGGTGGAAGCGAGATCTGGACCGTGAATTATGCTGACTTTGTGTTGACTTTGGGATGTCGGTGGGGAATCAGAGTAGATTCAGCAGTATAAATCATGAACAGGACAATAAGGAAATTGCAGTGAACCTAGCGGGTTTTCAATCATCTCATATTATTTTTATTTTTCAGATATCATGCTAATTATTTTTAAATTAACAATAACAGCTATATCGTTGGCCCATTCATTATTCATTATTATTCATTCTTCGATCATATATTCAACCCGACTTTGATACGTCACCACAAAAATGAAAATAGAGTTCTAATATCATTAACATCAACGTTACAAATTTAAAAAGAAAAAATAATAATAAGTTTGTAGTACACACACTTTGTCAAACACAAAAACATTATTAACTTAGCACTACTTGGATTTATATGAGTTGGGGAAAAAATATTGGGGTAAGAGTAACCAATATCCACCATCCGTCAAGGTAAGCTTAGAGGATTAATAATTGACATGATCTTTTCTTTTAAAAGTGTTGAAATTTTGATCTCAATATTTTTATTATAAGTAAATATTTTGGTGTATTCGAATATATATTATCTTAATTATACATCTCACCATCATCACACCAACGTTTACAATAGTGACATTTTGTTGATTATTTTTTATATTTTGTAGATTTTTCTACGATATAATAAAAATTTTGATTCACCATTCATATCAATAACGAACCTATAAATAATTAAAATATGGAAATATCAACATGTTGGTACTATTCTATACATTGCACACAATAAATAATTAAAATATGGGATGCACGGCATCTTTATAAATTGTTATAACCAACCAAGAAGCTTCCTTCCAAATTCCATCCCCCGCTCTCTCTCTCTCTCTCTCTCTCTCTCTCATTACTTCATTTCCTTCATTGTTCACGAAGAATCAATGATGCAAAAGATTGAAACAAAGAAAGATCCAATAACCAAATCCCACTCCCTAATCTCACCATCTCCCAAAAATTCCTTCTCTTCTTCCTCTTCCTCCGATTTCGAATTCACCGTCTCAATCTCCCCTCGCAAATCCTCCATCACTCTCTGTCCCGCCGATGAGCTCTTCTGCAACGGCCACCTTCTGCCTCTCCACTCCCGCCGGAACTCCCTAGTTCCCACCCTTCTCTCTTCCTCCAGCACTTCCTCCTCCGCCGACTCCGCCGCCACCACCGCCTCCCGCGACTCCACTGGCAGCTCCTCCACCGACTCCTCCCGCTCCTCCTCCCAAAACGACCCCACCCGCCCTACTTCCGACGCCGCCGCCGATCTCAACACAAGAATCCGACACCGTCACGATAAGAAATGCAAACAGTTTTCCTTTTCCAGATTCTCGTCGGTTTTCAGAAAAGAGCCAAAGACTATTAATAATGTTAATACGCAGGGCGATGACGCCAAGCCGCCACGTGTTAAAGGGATTGGATCCACTGCTAAGCAAGTGATCAAAAAGTACTTCAGAAAAGTCCAGCTGAAAATCGGGTCCAAATCCTGCCACTCGCCACCCACGCCGCCGCTTGCGGCGAAATCTGCGAAAGGTTGTTCGTTAACTTCCGGCACCACTGAGGAGAGCGGCAGATTCTCCCTCTCGTTTTCAGGAAACTTAAGGTATTTATCTTGTAATAATTAAGTTAATTTTTATACCATCTTGGCTGCTACGAATCTTCGCCATATTTAAAATTTAAAAATAAATAAATAAATGTTTTTTTTCAAAGACTTGCATAACGTTACAATTTTAAGAAGAATCAAATTTCTTCTATTCTTTTTGGTTAAAATTATTGGAACGCGAGGGAATAAAGTAATGATTATTGTTTTGATCTCAATGATAGAACTAGAAAAGAACTATCAAATGAAATTAATAAACTTGTGGCACACGAGTTTATATCCTTTTAACATTCTTATGCGGTATTGTTTTAGGCTAAATTACTCTCTTATTAAAATACTTCGCCATTTATTTTTTCTAAAATAATATTCCTTCCAAAATTTGTAATCTTAATTACTGACCGTCTTTCATAAAGTCTTCAAACTTGGAGTATGAGTCTTTTGACTAAAATTGGGATGTGGAATGATGTAGACATGACATGAAACAAAATTTGATGTCAAAACATCATCACACCATCACACTTATTTCATATCTGGATTTCTATCTAAAATTTTAAATAATTAGGTTGTTCTTAAAATATTTATAAAATACTCGTAATTTTTTTTTTTTCGAAATAGAAGTATTTTCTTAAAATATTTGTGAAAGGTCAAATTCAAATGTAATTTTTAATTATCTATAAATTTAACTAATTAGGTTGTTAAAATATTTATGAAAATTAAAAATATATATATATTTCTTAAACAATGGCAAAATTTAAGAATATTTTTGGTGATTTAGTCAATATTTGATTGATCTAGTGTGTGGTTGTGTATTGTATTTAATAGATAAGTATATCAAAAAAGAAATGCTTTAGCTTCAAAAATTGCACGACTTTGGTTAAAATTGACGAGGCAATTATGAGAGATCACTAAAAGATTTTCTTTTCAATTTTTGAAGAATGAGACTAAATGATTTAGTTATGGTAAATTGAATTAATGAATTTATAATTTTGAACCAGGTATCCACGTGGGAGAAGCAGCAGCCACCTACCGAGTTGTCCGTCTTCGACACGGTCGTCGCCGAGTCACTCCGGCGTTCTACGGCGGGGAGGCGTACAAAGCATGAGTTCCGTTAGTGGCTACGGATCGTCATACTCCGCCGACATGTCGTCCATGGAAGAACTCCACAGTGCAATCCAAGGCGCCATTGCTCACTGCAAAAACTCACTAATCCGTAACAAGATTAATACCATCAACAATGCCGACGAATCGTCCGTAAGCTGAATTAGCCCACACTACAATTGCATACTATAATTACCCCTGTAACTTCTTTTAGGGTATTTTTAACCTAGCCCTATGTGTTTGATGGAGTTCCATAAACGAATTAAAATGGTGTATTAATATGAATTGTGTATTTTTATTGGCGGTATTATATATTAATCATATGCGAGTAGACTTTTCTCTTAAGATGAGATGTAACTTGTAAGATAGATGTGTGACATTAAATGTTGGCATATGATCATATGCTTGCCCTTTTTGCAAGTGTTTGTTTTATTAATTTTTCCAGGAAACTCCCAAATTGCTAATGGGTCAACTACCTCAATGTCCTTCCTCTCAATAACTTTTTTTAAGTTTGTTTTTTGTTTTAAGCAATGATTAGGTGTTCCATCCCTATATATATATATATATCAAAAAAAAAAAAACTACTCTAAAGTTAGAGAAAATTGGCTTTATTTTCTTTTATTTTTGTATTTACATTATCAAAAGTTATTGAATTATGTATCAATCATTGTTCAATTTAAAAAAATCCGGAAAATCCAACAACTCAAGAGATTGTGTCATGTCATACGTTTGATTTGCAAAAAGCATAACAAAAGCTTGATCTAAAATCTATGTACTATTTTTGGAGAGCCAACTTTTGTGTACGTGTATATATTTATATAAAGCTAATATCAATGTTTTTTTAATCTCAATATGAAATAATTCTATGCATTGTTTGTTTTATATATGTATAACAAGCAAAAATTTGAACATTGACTTGAGAGAACAAATATAATTAATTATATGTCTAAGTATATCCATGATGATGTTGAATAATCTTATTTATTTTTTGTTAGGTGTAAAATGTCGACTTCAACCCTACTAGTATGACTTCAAGAACTTCATGTTAATAAATTATTAAATTTTAGAAACGTCTTTGTATTGATATTTATATTAAAAAGTTAACTAATATAAAAATTATATATAAAAAAAAAAAAAGTATCGTTATTCAAAATTGAAGTGTTGAAACAAAAATGCATGAAAGTAAAATTAAAGTAGTAAAACAACCCAAATATTTAATCAGAAAATTAGGAATTGAAATTCCGAACTAAAATAATTGAATAATAAAATGAGAATGAAACAAAGTTTAGAAATAAAAAATTGAATCAATTTAAAATTTTCATAAAATAACACTGGGATTTAAAATAAATATTAAAACTACTGTTTAACATTTGGTAAAATTGAAAGGAAAAATATGGCGTAGTTTGTATTGAACCGAAGCCGAAGCGGAGGGGTGATGATAACGTGGAAGTGGGAATAGGGATAATGAGTGGGAGCGAGATCTGGACCGTGAATTCTGCTGACTTTGAGTTGACTTTGGGATGTCGGTGGGGGAATCATATTGGATTTGGAAGGATAAATCATGAACAGGCCAAGAGGAAATTGCATCGAACCTAGCGGGTTTTCAATCAGATGGTGCTAATTAGTAATTACCATTTTTAAAATGAACAACAACAGCTATTGTTGGCCCATTCATTATTATTCATTCTTCCATCAACGTTAAAAGTTAAAGATCAACCGGTAAGTTTGTAGTGACTCGCCGGGGTTTCATTTTTATCGCCAATCTAATATAAATAATAAATATTTTAATTTGTTTTTAAAATATAAAGTGTTTATTTATCAATTATATTTTTTTTTCTATCGTGTTGATATTGTACCTATATTTTCATCCACGTTTTTATAAAATTGAGACCTTGACATTTTAAAAGTTGTTTCACTTATTGGTTTATTTATTTTGAGTATTTCAAAAATATTTGTTTAAATTAGATTGAAATTGTTATGAAATTGACAAATAAAGAAAACAGAACATATAAAATAGAAGAGACTTGATAAAAAAAATTTGTTTAGTCCACTAGCAGTATTAGCTACGTTACGAGCAGAAAAAGAGTCGTCTATTATTAGAGAGAATAATACAAACTACGAAAGTAAACACATTTATAGGGTTAGAGAGTTTATACGGTGCACGTCTCTAAATGCTAGATTTAAAATGGTAAATAATGTAAATATTATATGAATTCAACAACAAGCACCCCATACTTGGTTGTCCAAATTGTCACATGTCAGATTCAAAACATTCTAACATGAATATTAAGGTCTTGATCCACAATATGAAAATCGTAATAGAGAAATGGTAAGAAAACAAACACAATCTTTTAAAACCTAATGTTTATCATAATGGCTCCAAAATATTTGTCATATTTGCAAAAACTTTGCAACCACATTTTAAGTTTGTGCAAACATGACAAAATATTTAAAGCATGCTTTTAAGGTTTTTTTTTTTTTTTTTTTTTTTTGTTTAATTGTTTTCGTTTTTTTAAAATATGACTAATAATTCAAGTTTTTTCTTGAAAAAACAAAAGACTATGGCAAGAAAAAAAAAACCGTGAAGATCCGCACAAATTTAAAAAACAAAAAAATCACATAATTATCACACCAGGTTTTAGCTATTTTAATTTTGTCCTTTCAATTTTTCTTAGGTATATTAATAGTATATAATAAATCAAGTATATTAAAGAGGGGAATCGTGATTTTTGACAACGGATAAAAGTAATTTAGGGGATATTTGGCTTAAAGAATTGGAGTTGGAGGAGTGAAGTTGACTTCATTCCATGTTTGAATTTGACCCTATGAATTCATGTGTCCACGATTAAAAACACATCAATTTGTTGTCTAGTTCATCTCTCAATATCATGTGTCCACCACAACTAGACTTTTGATATTGTCAATATATTTGTTATAAATTTACCCGATAAATTTAAACTAAAATATTCAACTCTAATTTGTCCCTTTAAAAGAAAATGTAACTCTTTTGATCACATGTTTTTGATGTCATCGAACAGGATTGTTGTAATTTACTGAAGCAATGCTGTAATATGAATGCTACACATCCAACCATAACTAATATATTAAACTACTGGTAAATGCATCATATTCATTCGATCGTCAATATTTTATCAATAAAACAGCATACTCTATATAAAATAAAATTGAATAGATACTAAACTTCATATTTAATTTATAGGAAAAATGTTAGCTATTTTATATGAACACGTAACTTCACTTTCAATATTTCAAAAGTTAGGCACCACTAGACTTTAGGAGCCCATTTATAGTGTCGTGTGGATGACATTTTCTTTTTCTTTCTTCGTACTATAGCTTTGAAAATAAAATCATGTACTTTTTCACTTCAAATTAATTAATAACAATAAAATAAAATCCATGATTTGTCACAACTTGACATTTCAAAGTAATAAAAACTTCGTCGATAATTTGTATATTTTGCCCTTTTTAATCGTAATTGGATAAAAGAGAGAAAAGAAAGGTAATGCGTTGGATTGGAAACACGTCAAAGTTAGGAATATCACAAGTTTAATCAAACTTCGTACTTCTTCTAAAAGTATATAATATGTCCCTAAATTATAATTTTTATTTAATAGGTCTTTCAATTTTAGATTTGTATTTAATAAAATATTAATATATATTTAATTAAAAAAATCAATAAAATAGGTACAACATCGAATTTTATATCCATATGATCTTAAATTTTCATTTTTATATGTCTTATGTCAGTAACTTTTTTTAAAAAATATTTAATAGATCAAAAAATTAATCTTCACAATATAAAAATTCAATGATCCATGCAACATAAAATTAGAAGTTTATGAATATATTAGACACGTTTTAAAGTTTAGATATCTATAAAACATAAAATTGAAAATTTAAATATCTATTAGATACATTTGAAATTTTAGAGATCAAATCGGACACAATTAATATTGCACATCAATTTTAAGGGGCTAAATTTACAATTTCAAATTTCAAGTTATTTTATAATTAAATTATAAAATTAGACCATATAATTTGAAGAAGGTTAGAATTTAGTGTTTGTGATTTGATAAAATCTAATAAATGTTTTCTATAGTTTGATAAAATCCTCATAAATTGTTCCTACTATGGGTTTATTCATGAGAATTTCATCAAACCACATAACCTAAATTTGAATTGTAAGCCATAGCTAAATTATAATTTTTTTTTCAAAATATAGGGACCAAATTTGCAATTTAACCTCATTTTTTCACGAACTCATTGGCATAGAAAAATTTATAGTATTACTGTAGTATGTAAAATTTTTTATATTACCTCTATTTGTTACTTGCCACATAAGTAACTTTTAAGAATTATGTGGAGTCCACAAAATAATAATTCAATGACATATCAAATAATGAATGGTGATAGTACTAAATTTATTTTTTTCGAAAGCACCTAAAATTACCAAGAATGTATTATTTGGTATGTATGGAATGGAGCAATTGATTTATAAATTGCCAAAACGAGCTTAATTAATGCAATTGACACGACCACACTCACTAATGGTTAAAAGTTATATCATCACCTCGTAATTATTGCACTGAAATTATTTTATTAAAAAAAGAAAAAATAATAATAGGTTAAGGCATTGTAATCAGAAGGGTTTGTGTTGTGGGACTGAAGCGGCGGTGGAAGTCGGTTAGATTGGACCTCCAAAAAGTTGATGTGTTTTGGCTTATTGGTCGGATCTCTCGCTTACCCGACATGTCGATTAAAATGACGTCCCATTAAAGACTCCGCGACATCTCACATGCCAATTACACTGCTCCACTTTGACACCCTTTTTTTCTTCTCCTTCTAATCTACTGTTTTTCCGGCGTTGATTTGTGGTCGCTGTCCATGCCATGTGGGCTCCCCACGATGTTGCCCATGCCTTACATTCTCATGGGCCTTCCAGGCCCAATCCGTTTCATAATCTTCTCAGATCTTCCACTGAAGGCCCACTTCAAATTCCCTATTATTTATTTATTTTTATAATATTTGGTTAATTCAGTCTTTAAATTTAGTCACTCTAATGTAATTTTTGTGGTTTGCCTGCATGAATAGCACGTTTGATGTCTAATTTTTTAGAAATGGCCAATTTCTAAAAAAACGAAAAAAATAAAATTAAAAATTTGTGAATGACTAATTCTATCGAAGCCAAAATTATATTGGAATTTACCTTTTTTTTCATATTGTTTATTATCAATTTAACCACAAATTAACACCTTTTCTATCTTTCATTTATTCTTCACAAATCCTAAATTGCCATTCAACTTCAAATTAATTCCATCTTCATTTATATTGTTCTCGTTTGGTCGTTGATGTTTCCTAGTTGTTATCTGTCACACACTAGGACAACACCTCCTCGTCACATTCTCTAGCATGGATGACAAGATATTCCTTCTCTAGCTTATACTTATTTCTATAAATACTTTGGGTTCAAGTGATATTGCAAGGTTTTGACAAAATCATATGACAATGGATCATGAACGTTCTTCGTCACCCGTTCAACTATCTGTTTGCATTGGTCTAGTTCCCTTGACGGCTAAATTTCTTACCTACTAAAAGTCTATCTACTCACACATATTTCATTCTTGAAGTTCATTGTTATTATTGTTTTTTAAGAATTATTACATTAGATGTACTATTGCTCAACTATCCAACAATATCAACACTATTTTAAATATTTGTGAATTGTGGACTACATACTTGAAAAAGTCTCAAACACTATTATTAATATTGAACTAAATGTATATTATGTATATACGCATTTTTGTAATGTTAAATTACTAATATTCATCAACACCCGATACAATATAATGAGAAACGTTATTAAAAAGACATAAGATATATATGAAAATGCGTAAGAATAAGAAATACAACCACCCAAAAATACGAAAACAACATATATACGACTAATGTTCCATAAAAACAACGGAACAAGCGAGTGGGAACACGTGAGCATGTTCACATTGATGATATCCATAAAAGCTTATAGTTGACTACATTGCTTCACTCTTTGTAAAAATTAAAAAAAAAAAAAAAAAAAAAAAAAAAAAAATTTTTTTTTTAAAAAAAAAAAAAAAAAAAATATTAAAAAAAAATAAAAAAAAAAAAAAAATAAAAAAAAAAAAAAAAAAAAAAAAAAAAAAATTTTTTTTTTAAAAAAAAAAAAAAAAAAAATATTAAAAAAAAATAAAAAAAAAAAAAAAATAAAAAAAAAAAAAAAAAAAAAAAAAAAAAAATTTTTTTTTTAAAAAAAAAAAAAAAAAAAATATTAAAAAAAAATAAAAAAAAAAAAAAAATAAAAAAAAAAAAAAAAAAAAAAAAAAAAAAATTTTTTTTTTAAAAAAAAAAAAAAAAAAAATATTAAAAAAAAATAAAAAAAAAAAAAAAATAAAAAAAAAAAAAAAAAAAAAAAAAAAAAAATTTTTTTTTTAAAAAAAAAAAAAAAAAAAATATTAAAAAAAAATAAAAAAAAAAAAAAAATAAAAAAAAAAAAAAAAAAAAAAAAAAAAAAATTTTTTTTTTAAAAAAAAAAAAAAAAAAAATATTAAAAAAAAATAAAAAAAAAAAAAAAATAAAAAAAAAAAAAAAAAAAAAAAAAAAAAAATTTTTTTTTTAAAAAAAAAAAAAAAAAAAATATTAAAAAAAAATAAAAAAAAAAAAAAAATAAAAAAAAAAAAAAAAAAAAAAAAAAAAAAACTAATTTTGCAAGGACAATAAAGAGAATAATATTTTACTACTAAAGTTAATATCATAGTCACCAAGAAGTTCCAAAATAGAAGGAAAAAAAAAGGATGAACATAGAGCGCATTTGCATTTGCATCAATTGTAACAACCAAAACAAGAACCACTTGATTGGTCAAAGCTATAAAGTATTGACAAATCCTACCATGACTAAGTCATCATACCACATTTAGCCCTCAATACCTACTTGTCTGTTATAACTATAAAAGTAAAAAAATAAAAACAAAAGTAGAAGAATTTAATGGCTAGTTATATGGTTTCTTATATAAACAAGTAATTTCTTTATTTGGTTGTGTTTGTGAGATGGAATTTCATGCTTATTTAATATGACGTTAGAAACCATAAAGCACAACAAATATTGAAAATTGGTTTTAGATAGGACTTTAAAAAACATGCCGATTTAACACATATTAGTGTTGATGTACCAAGCTATAAACATTAATTAACTCCATGTAAATTTTTTAAACTAATTATCTTATAATAAATTTGATATTAAATATCTATTAAAAAGATTAAATATAAAAAAATGCCTATTGTGATATTTGATTCTTATAACTAAATCATAACATGTTAGTATTGATGTACGAAGCCATAAACATCAATTTTATTCATATAACGACTTATTTATTTAATAGCACGATTGGTTTTTATACACGACAAGTGAAGTTTTTAACTGAGGAGAAAATAATACATGAAAAATTTGAAAGATTATGGACTATTTTTAATTTAAAACCAAAATGTCTCAGGCTAAATTACAGATTGAGCCTAATCTACAGTAGTGTCATATATCCTCCCTTTTAACCCATTGTATGTGATTCACACATACCGTTGAAATCAAGATGGGGGCTCTACAATTTGTGCCATATTTCAACCGTAGCACACAACATTTTGTAGGCATCTTTATGTAAAAGCAATTTCCTAAAAGTAATAAAATACAAGATGAAAAATAGAAAAAGAAAAAGAAAAGCAAATGCAATAGCATGAGACTTGGACTTCACATCTCATCTCACCGTAATTGATGACACATCCAAGCGTAGCTTGAAATTCTTCATGGTAAAGTCAAATTATTTTAGGAAGTGTTTGACACGATGAGTTGAGTTCATATAATTGGTGTTCTATTTATATGTCTTTATTTTGAGTGCTTAAGATGTTGAATTCATATATCAGAGATATATGGTGCAATTTTTTTTTTAAAAAAAAAAATTTAAATATTTATTGATGGTTTTTATGTATTCTTAAATTAATAGTTATTTTTAAGTTTTAAATTAATATTTTAGTGACAGTTTTATGTCACGAGCGTGAACAAAGCTCATATTTGTAGTAGTCATAATTTAGAATAATGGTCGTTGGAGTTAGTGGAGTGGTCGCTGGAATTGGGCTTCAGAGGTGGTTGGTGGAGTTGAGCAATGAGGCATCGGTGGTGACGAGGGCTGAGTGAACTGCTGGTGTGGACATGGTAAAAAAGGTCGGTGACATACGAAGTTAGCCTCCTAAACAATGAGAAACTCAACTCATCTCATCTTCTCATTCCAAACACCCTAGGTCCAAAAGAAAAACTATTTATTTATTATTATTTATTTTTGTAGGGACGAAATAAAAAAAGAAGAAGAATAATTAAAAAAGAAAAAAAAAAGAAACGGACGCAATAGCTTACTTGGGATTTTTTTTTTTTTTTTTTTTTTTTAAGGATGACCATTTTTTTGGAGGCCAAAAGAAAAATGGGTACATTTTTTAAATTGAATGAAAAGTGACATTATGCTTGCGTTGACACCTTGTGAATTTACCCATTCGACCCTGAGAACCATTTGTGCATTGTGATTCATAAGTTTTATTAATACTTGATACTCAATTCTCGATGCTTAATGGTCTACGCTCTATGCTCTATATTATATGTTCTATGCTATAGACTTGCTACTCGATCCTCATTACACGATATTCGATACTTGATGCTCGATGCTTGATGCTCTACGCTCTATGCTCTATACTCGTTACTCGACCCTCAATCCTCGATACTTGATGCTCAAATGCTCTATACTCTATGTCAGATGCTCGAGGGAAATAAACGCAGAAAAAAGGAAGAAGAAGAGATGGGAAAAAAACAAAAAAACAAAAAAAAAAAAGAGAGAGAGAAGAAGAAGACATGCAAAAAAAAAAAAGCGAAAGAAAAAATGCAGAAACAAAACACAAAAGAAAGAATCGAAGAAAAAAAGAAAAGAAGAAGAAGAAGAAGAAATTAATAAGAAAAGAAACGTTGCAAAACGAAGAAAATAGAAGAATAACGCATTTAGGGGTTGTTTGGGAAGCTAGAATATAATAAGATTACTAAAAATTAAAGGAGTATCGGAATACGTGGGTACTTAAGGAATAAACGAAAACGAGATCGTGAACCATGGAAACAATGGGAACTAGAATTAGGTTGAAAACTGTCGAAACGAAATGACTTTTGTATTACAAATCAGACTCAAAACGTTCAATCCAAACCTTCATTTTGGATTACATTACATTACAAGTCTATCCTATTACGGTTCCCAAACATGGTTAAAGTGGTAAATTTACACAGCGATGACATAAGCAGAATGCCAAAATTCATCGATTTAAAAAAAGTACCAATTTTTCATTTGAACTCTTATTTTAGGTCATCTAAACCATTTTGCGTAGAAGTTGAAAAATAACCAACCAATTTTTTGTGTTTGGAATAATATACAATTGCCAGTTTTCAAGGACCAAACCAATCCATTTGATTCCGTTGGGTTGTGGGTTTTTCTTATATCCTTATTGTATGGGATGGCTAGTGCTGCTAGCTAGTAATTCCCTGTTTCTTTAGGTCAAAAACAATACAAATTTACTGTGTCAAAGAGAATTAGCTCCAAGCTTTGAAAATTTGAACTCACCCATTAAGAGTAGAAGAATCATATGGCTATGCTAATTGCTTCTTCATTGTTCTGCCAACCCTTTTCAACTATCTCTAGTTTGGCTTGTTCCACAACACACACAATTAACATCTGACATTTTCCTCAAGAGCATGTGGCAAATACAACTTACATCACATGAAATTAATCCTCTAAAAGATAAAAGTTATTTCTCCCTTGCCAAGAAAACCTGATATCTAAAATCCGAATGGAGGGTGAAAGACAAACAAACATTCAAATGATTGGGATTTTAGATATATTAAAACAATCCAAGATATAATTAAAGACAAACAATGATTTAATAACATATCATACTCTTATTAAATAATTTCAACCACAAAATGACTGAATTGATAATGTACTACATGAAGGGTAAAATGGAGATTCAACGATAAAAAATAATAATAAAAAAAAATTATAAATTGAGAATTGTCTAAACAAGTCATGAACCATTTGATATGTATAACTAGTATTTGTAAATAAGAAAAGACTTTATCTTCCTATTTTCTTTTCACTATTTTAACTCGGAGTTAAATGTATTGACTCTCAATTATTTTTACTGCCTTCAAATGTGTGAATGGCAACTCTGCTACTATTAAAACTAATCAAATATTATAGCCAATTTGAATATAGCTTAGGAAATAAAAGACACTAATTCCTATTCCACACAGTTTAATTGTTCACTTCAAGCTTTACTCTTCAATTTTTTTAAGTAAAAGGGAAAAAATATCGATACTATAATAATAAAGGAAAAAGAGAAAAGGAACGTGGGCTCTCACCTAAGTACACGTGGACAATCACCCACGTCCAATTGGTTCACGTGCATGATTAAGCCCATTTAACTTAGACGGTGGGAGAGAAAGAGCCGTTGGATGATGCCACGTGGACATTTATTTTTCACAAGAGCAGAAGCCCATCATTATACGGCCCATTAACAAGTCACGGGAAGATGGGCCTCCGCTTTTGACAAAACGTGGATTTCACCGGGCCCACTGGAATCCTGTGGGCCAGCTCTAGCGCACATTAGTAGCAGTTTACTTATCTTTATCTTTTACTTTTCCGGCGGGAGCGCACGTTAGGTTTTGCGAATCGAAATGAATAGTGCGGTCCAGAGCGGGGGAAGTTTTTGACCGGTTTTGATTAAATGCGAGCCAGAACGAAAACACAAAGACAAAAGAAGAGGGAAATCTGAAAATATTTACTGTGTCAATTTCCCAAACTACCCTCTAACTCCTCTCTCTTTTTTTTTCTCTCTCTCTCTTCTCCTCTTTCTCTCCCTTTTCCCACTTGATCAAACCCCTCCAGATTTGGTTCTTTGGATCAGCTTCTTCCATCTCTCGTTATCCAAGCTCCTCTGGTTGTTTATGGAGCTTCAGAAGCGCCTAGATCAGAGTCTCCCAGAGAGGAAAGGCCATAAGCGGAAACTGGAGGAGGAATTTGAAGAGGAACGGGAGATCTCTGTACCTACAGGGGACGCCAAGCAAGCGTTACTCACCGAGGTCAGTGATCAAGTTGAAATTCTCAATTCCACTTTTTCATGGAAGGAAGCCGATCGAGCTGCTGCTAAGCGAGCTACTCATGTTCTTGCCGAGCTTGCTAAGAACGGTATATTCTTTTTTTTTTTTTCCCCCCCGAAACACCCTTCCGATCTCGTCGTGTTTTCACGCTTTTTCTTCTCTTTCGATCTCTAGAGTTTCGAGGGTTTAATCTGCTTCTGGAATTTTCGCTCTCTTGTAAATTTATTGTTAATTGATTGGTTTTTTTTTTTTTTTTAAAAAACACTATTGTTTGTGGTGGTTAAATTGGTTTTTGGTTTTTTTTTTTTTTTTAAAAAACACTATTGTTTGTGGTGGTTAAATTGGTTTTTGGTTTTTTTTTTTTTTTTAAAAAACACTATTGTTTGTGGTGGTTAAATTGGTTTTTGGTTTTTTTTTTTTTTTTAAAAAACACTATTGTTTGTGGTGGTTAAATTGGTTTTTGGTTTTTTTTTTTTTTTTAAAAAACACTATTGTTTGTGGTGGTTAAATTGGTTTTTGGTTTTTTTTTTTTTTTTAAAAAACACTATTGTTTGTGGTGGTTAAATTGGTTTTTGGTTTTTTTTTTTTTTTTAAAAAACACTATTGTTTGTGGTGGTTAAATTGGTTTTTGGTTTTTTTTTTTTTTTTAAAAAACACTATTGTTTGTGGTGGTTAAATTGGTTTTTGGTTTTTTTTTTTTTTTTAAAAAACACTATTGTTTGTGGTGGTTAAATTGGTTTTTGGTTTTTTTTTTTTTTTTAAAAAACACTATTGTTTGTGGTGGTTAAATTGGTTTTTGGTTTTTTTTTTTTTTTTTGCGTTTTCTTGGGGTTGCCAGAAGAAGTAGTAAACGTGATTGTGGAAGGTGGAGCCGTGCCGGCTTTAGTCAAGCATCTACAAGCACCGCCTACTGTTGAAGGTGATCGCAGTCTTAAGCCATTCGAGCACGAGGTTGAGAAAGGAAGTGCTTTTGCTCTTGGACTACTGGCTGTAAAGGTCAAATTTAATCTCTTCTGTTTGACTTGCCCTATTTGTATACAAGTTTTCCAGTTATCATTTCGATAGCGTGTATGACTTATTTGTACATCTTTTTTTGAGTTCAAGAAGTAGATACTAGCCAAAATTTTCTCTACTAGAGTAAGCTGGGAAGTATTTTGTTCATTTTGTCTAAGGTTTTGCCTCACGGTTTTGCAAGATTAAATGCGATCTTTCAATTGGATTGCATGTCTATAGCTGTAGCTCATGCGTTACCCATTTCAGGCTTTTGTTGGACATTTGCATCTAAAAATAAGTAAAAACATATTTTAGTAGTGCGTGTCCATCAGTTATCAACTTATCACCTTCATCCCAGTCCCAATGCTTAGTTCATCTCTGCAAATGATTTCTGACCCATTATTCCTTTTATCCTCTCTCAACAGCCAGAGCACCAGCAACTGATAGTTGACATTGGCGCTCTATCACACCTGGTTGAGTTATTGAAGAGGCACAAGGATGGTTCTTCTCGAGCTGTAAACAGTGTTATTCGTAGAGCTGCAGATGCCATTACTAATCTTGCCCATGAGAACAGTTTCATCAAAACGCGAGTTAGGTATGTTTAATTGCCTAACTTTTAAGTTATACAGTTGTCATTGAAACCTGTTCTCAATGAGAATTTAAACACTCAGGATGGAAGGTGGAATTCCTCCGCTTGTTGAATTGCTTGAATTTATTGACACAAAGGTGCAAAGAGCTGCTGCTGGGGCATTACGAACATTGGCCTTTAAGAACGATGAGAACAAAAACCAAGTAATTGGCATTTTACTTCAAATTGGAGGTTTAACTGTAGGTTTAATATGTAAATCATTCATTGTCTTGGCTAACTGGCAGATTGTTGAGTGCAATGCTCTCCCTACACTCATTTTGATGCTTCGTTCTGAGGATGCTGCTATACATTATGAAGCGGTAGGGTGTTTCCTGTGTCACAAACTTGGATATTTAGTGTTTTTCTAATGAATTTATATTTCTTTTGCATTCTATAATATATGGATTTCATGGATTTTAGGTTGGTGGTAGGATGTTTCCTGTGTCACAAACTTGGATATTTAGTGTTTTTCTAATGAATTTATATTCCTTTTGCATTCTATAATATATGGATTACATGGATTTTAGGTTGGTGTTATCGGAAATCTGGTGCACTCATCCCCAAATATAAAGAGAGAAGTTCTTCTTGCAGGAGCTTTGCAACCTGTTATTGGATTACTCAGGTATGCCAACCTTCAGGATTCTTGTCACATCTTTTGTTTGTTACTGCTGGATTACATATAACTTCAAGAATCTTGTCAATTGTTTTGTATATTACTTCTTCAGCTCATGTCTCATGCATATCTTCTCGATTTTTCTCTATATTGTTGTAGCTCTGTCAATCATAACTAGTTATGCTGTGACGACAAAATTAATCTCCAGTTCCACTAGTCTGAATTATGTTTTGCCTTTTGTGTTAGTTCTTGCTGCTCTGAGAGCCAAAGGGAGGCAGCGTTATTACTTGGACAATTTGCAGCAACTGATTCGGATTGTAAGGTGAATAAAAATTAATGATTTATTATTTCATGGAAACAAGTTTGAGAGGGAGAGTTGAGGATCTGTGTTCCTATTATTTGATTTCTTGGGAAATAGAAGGGCAAACTATATTCACCTTATAAGAGGTGCTATATGTATGTATACCATTATTTCCTTAAATATTTGTTTTATTACAAAGGATGTCTATCCTCCTTTTTTTAATTTTCTTACTGAATGAATCAAACATTTGCAGATTCACATTGTACAGAGAGGTGCTGTCCGACCCTTAATTGAGATGCTTCAGTCACCTGATGTACAGCTTCGAGAAATGTCAGCTTTTGCATTGGGGAGGTTGGCACAGGTACTATATTCTATATTCTTTATCTACCTTTTAGAACGGCAACTGGTGTGCTTTCCAAGTTTAGTACTAAAATTTTTTATTCTTTTTGGTAGAGCAGCCTTTCATTTACCCAATAATAAATTTCATTCTTCATAAATATGTTCTAAAGCACTATTCCTCTCCTCCTGGCTGTTCCATTTTTTAATTTTTCCCTGATGGATTGTTCTTAGGATTGAATGACAAGATCTTGTGAAATTCTTGGCTGAAACTGAGAAATTTTTTTTTATCTTTTCAGGAAACTCATAATCAAGCTGGTATTGCTCACAATGGTGGTCTAATGCCACTACTGAAGCTTCTGGATTCAAAAAATGGTTCTTTGCAACATAATGCGGCGTTTGCTCTTTATGGTCTTGCAGATAATGAGGTATGTTATCTTTATATTGACATGAATTGGAGCATGAATGGCTGCATCTAATCCTACTGCCTTACTGAACAATCGTGATCATAAAATAATTTGATGTGAACTGTAATTGTTGATTCCTTCTGCAGGATAATGTATCTGATTTTATTAGGGTGGGAGGAGTTCAGAAGCTTCAAGATGGAGAATTTATAGTGCAAGTAACTTAACCTTCCTTATCTATCTAGTTGGAACTGTTCAACACCCCCACCCCCTCTTTGTGTGTATTATTGGAGGTTATCCACAGTTTCTCATTCAGTAGCGTTGCTTCCTCACTGTCTTGCTCTGTCACGACTTAAATAAATTGACAAATTTGTTTCAGGCAACAAAAGATTGTGTAGCAAAGACACTCAAGAGATTAGAGGAGAAAATACATGGAAGGGTGAGCTATAAGTTCACTGATTTTGTTTTGGGACTTTGACGTGCCTTATGTTCTAGTCTGTTCACTTGTCAATATGGATGCTTTCCAAATGTTAATCCCATTCTTTTCCTTGCTTAGGTTTTAAATCACTTATTACATCTAATGCGTGTAGCTGAGAAAGCTGTGCAAAGACGAGTCTCCCTTGCTCTTGCTCATCTTTGTTCACCTGATGATCAGAGGACCATATTTATCGATAATAATGGCATGTCAAATTCTTAGAACTTTCATTGTGTTTTTTTCTCCTTTGAGGGTGCAGTTCGGGATCAACTTGTTATTAATAAATGGAGATTTCATTGTAGAATAAATGCATTTGCGTTTTGCAGGTCTGGAGCTGCTTCTTGGCCTGCTTGGTTCTTCAAGTCTCAAGCAGCAGCTTGATGGTGCTGTTGCGCTGTACAAGCTGGCAAATAAAGCCACGACTCTTTCTCCTGTGGATGCTGCCCCACCATCTCCAACACCACAGGTAGGATGTTTGTAGATGAGTACCCTTCCAACATTTGCATTGAAATATACTTTACACATTGGCTTGAGGATGAAAACCTGACTTTGTGGAAGGGAGAAAGTGAATGGGCAAAGTTGAGAATTCTTGCCCTTGATCCCCTTTTGAGTTAGTGGCTAAATATATACGTCCCTCAAATATCTGTTTCAGTTTCTTGGAGTTTGAAGTATTTATTGTCCTCTGATTTTAATGGGCATAAGTCTATAATTTTGATACTATTCTCTTCAGTACTCTAATTTTGACATGTGTCATGCAGGTTTACCTGGGTGAGCAGTATGTGAACAATCCGACACTATCTGATGTGACTTTTCTTGTTGAAGGTCGTTTATTGTTTTTCTTCATGTTTCAAACTACCTATGATCTTTTACTTTCTGAGTGACCTCATTTAACTTTTGGTTTGTCTGTTTGGACATTTGCAGGAAGACGCTTCCATGCGCACAGAATTTGCTTGCTTGCTTCTTCGGATGCATTCCGTGCTATGTTTGATGGTGGCTATCGGGTGAGCGTCCAAATATGTTCAAGACCACTTCTGTCATCATTGTTTCTAACTTAATTTGGGACTTAGCCTTTCAAGTGCAAGCTGTATTTTTTGTATAACCAGTCAAAATGGCTTATGTTGAAAATTTCCCCCCATTTGGGGTCGGTGATCATATACTCAAAAACATTTAATATTTATCATTCTTGAGCACGTTTATACTGATATTAATTAAAGTGGAAAACTTGGAACCGTACCTCGGAATGCCCAATTTCACTGATTGCTTTTAATATGCGTTTCAGGAGAAGGATGCCAAGGATATAGAAATTCCAAATATTAGATGGGAAGTTTTTGAGCTAATGATGAGGTTTGCAAAATTCCAGTTCCAAAAGTTATCAGAATACAAATGCAAGTAGTTTTATGTTAATAAACTGAATTTAAGTTTTCATACAGATTTGTTTACACTGGATCTGTGGATGTTTCGTTGGATATTGCGCAAGATCTCCTGAGAGCTGCCGATCAGTATCTCTTGGAGGGACTTAAACGATTGTGCGAATACACCATTGCACAGGTGAGCTAAGACTTACCAAATTTTAATATTGTTTTTTGATATTTCTCATTCACGTGTTGTCTAATTCAAGCTGTTATACATGTATATGATATATGTGTTAACCTTAAACTTCTGCCAGGATATATCACTGGAAAATGTTTCAAGCATGTATGAACTCTCAGAAGCCTTTAATGCCATATCTTTGAGACACACGTGCATCCTTTTTATCTTGGAACAATTTGAAAAACTCAGTGGAATGCCAGGGTATGTACCTCCTTCGAACCTCATCCTCATCTCTCACCCTTCTGGTTGAATTTTAACCTCAAGTTTTTATGCAATCAACGGAACTTTTATGAACTTGTTCAAGTGCCGGTTCACAAATTACCAAACAATTAACTTAAAACTCCATTTAAGCTCCTTAATTTTTGCAACAAACTTAAGATTTAAACTCTTAGATTTAGATCCTTCAGTGCTTGCTTTAAATGGAGAGTATAAGTATATCACTATCAGAAGCTTTTAGAGATGCACCTAAAGAAGCCATGGAAAGAAAAACATGGTTTCTCCTTGCATTTTCTAAGACGTTCTTCATCCCCAATATTTGCAGGCATTCTCTTCTAATTCAGCGCATACTTCCAGAGATCCGCAATTATTTTGCTAAAGCCCTGACCAAGGCTAATCTCCAGAGCTCACGGCTGTAGATGGCTGCACTGTTTCGTTATTCATCATTGCTAACCAAAAAACACGATGTACAGATAGTGGTAGATTTGGTTGCTGCTGCCGAGCTAGATTGAGGTTCGAATTTAGCTGATTTGTTTTATGGCTCATGATCCTTTGATTTTTTCCCCCCTCTCCCCCCCCCACCCCCCCACCCAATGGTAAGGGTTTTGGTATTTTGTATAAAGTCTTAAGTAATACCATTGCTAGATAGAATGACCTTAGTCCTTACGAGAATCTTGTCCTTGAAATGCATTGCATTTGTTTTATGAATTGATGTATCTTCCCAAATGACTAAGCTCTGGTGAAGAGTGCATTCAGTTGGAGAACATTGTAAATTTGACACCAGTAATATCAATTTCAGGGGTTTAAGAGTTCATCTTTTGAAATAATTTTGTAGTTCCAAAAACTTCATATCTTGTACTTCCATAAATTGGATTGTTGCTATGATACTTAAAAATGGATGAGGGTGTTAGAATTAGATTGCTCGAGTGTTTAATGTTTCGAACAAACTTGATTGCAATTGTATCATTATAAGATCAGAATCCTTGCTTATGGTCTAGGAAGATTGGCCAAAATTTTATGGAACAAGTTAGTTAGACGTTTAATATAGTTAACAATATAGGCATTACTGCTTGCACTTCAAAAATGATAAATGGTTTTTTTTGTGATAAATGTTAAATCTTTAAATTCTGACTCACATTGATGTACCCATTTTTCAGCTGATGCGACTTTTGGAAGCCCATGGTATATTGAAACAATTAAATTCTTGAATTGAACCTGTGGTTGCTAAGACATTTGTTAAATCAATGAAACTCCTATTTTAGTAGAACTACTTGTTTGGTTTCTAATCAATTTATTTTTTATATTTACATTCAATTTAGATTATTAAGCTTTGACCAATGAAATTGTGTTTAGGTCAAATTTTAAAATAGCAAAGCAATTTATAGATATAGTAAAATTTAGAATCTGTTTTCAAAGTTGATCATATCATTAGTCAGAATCATAGTGATAGAACATATCACTAAATTGTAAATATGTTGTCATGCATAATTGTTACCCAACACAATTATTGAAATGAAAATTGTATGGATAAGTGGTGCAAATGAAAATTGTATGGATGAGTGGTGCAAAGTAACGATAAGTATGTTTGGGAGTGACTCGTACAATTTAAAAATCAATTTTCAATATGTTTTTAATCAAATTGGGAATTGGGATATTGTTTTGAAGAGACAAACTTGAATTTTGTTATGTAGAGAAAGAATTTAGAGAAGTTGGAAATGATGGAAGAGATTGAGTTTGTTGGATATAAGATAAAAATCTGTTAAGAGCACCCACATTGACCTGCTCCTCTGCCAAAATTTTCACTTTAAATTATGTAATTTATAAATAACATTTTTTTTGTAAAAAAAAAAGTGAGCATATTACATTTTCATTTTGTCAGATTAAATTTCTAACCTCACCCACGTGATTCCTACATTCATTTCTTGATTTTCATGATAATTCATATCCTCCCTGGGAGCATTATGGGTCCAATTACATATGATTGTTTTCCTCCTATATGTGTGTGTGACAATACTTTTAGATATCCTCATAATTATTAAACTAAAAACAAATTATTTAAACTCAAGAAAGCATGCTTGTCTAATAAAACATCATTCCTCATCTCATGTTAGTGACATGAACTAAAATAAAAGCGTCATTTAAAATTCAAAATACATACTTTAAAGGACAATAATAACCAAACAGATATGTATTTTCCTTTTTCTTTTTATGACAGCTAAATGTGGGGGTTTGAATGTTTACAGGACAATACCCATCAATAATTTATGATTAAATTGCGAATTTAATCTCTATAATTTAGAAAAAGTTAAAACTTAGTCCTTATAGTTAGGAGAAAATTAGAATTTAATTCTTATGGTTTGAAAAGAGTTTAGAATTTATTCCCTAATTTAAAGACTTACTTATGATAATTTTATCAAACCATAAGGACAAATTTCTAATTTTAAACTATAGGGCTGAACTCTTAACTTTTTCCAAATCGCCAAGACTAAATTTGACATTTAACCATAATTTATTTAAAATATTACAAGTAAAATGACAATTTTTGTTTTGAGCAAAGTAAAATACTCTAATGGCTTAGGCCGTTTGATGACTATTTTGTTTTTTGTTTTTTTAAACATTAATTAAGCTTAAAAAGTCATTTCTACCTAAACATTTCTATGTTTTGTTATTCACTCTCTAACAATGGTTTAAAAACTAAAAGTATAGGTTTTATTTGGTAACTATTTAAATTTTAGTTTTGGTTTTTTGAAATTTTTGTTAGTTTTCTAACAATTTCTTACTCACAATTTTCATATTTTCTATGTAAACATTTGAATTCGTAGCCAATTTTCAAAAACAAAAATTACCTTTTCTAGGCCTCATTTGGTAACAGTTTTGTTTTTTATTTTTTATTTTTGAAAATTAAGCATATTTTCTCCTTATTTCTTACAATAATTTGTAATTTTCTTAAGTATAATGATTAAATTCTTAGCCAAGTTCCAAAAATAAAATAAATTTTTAAAAACTACTTTTTTTTTAGTTTTTAAATTTTGGCTTGATTTTTTAAACTATTGGTAAAAAGTAGATAACAAAAGAATAAATTTAGAGGTGAAAGTAGTGCATGCAGACTTAAATTTCAAAAATAAAAACAAAAATCTAAAAACCAAATAGTTACTAAACGGAATTTTAATTTTTAAAATTTGATTTTGACTTTATAAACACTTTTAAAAGGTAGACAACAAAATGTAGGAACCAATATATGAAAATGATGTTTATAAGCTTCTTTTAAAAAAAACTAAATTTACCAAACGGAAGATTAATTTAAAAAAAATGATTTTTGTTTTTAGAATTAGACTAAAAACTTAAAACAAATATGAAAATTATAGTTAAAAAATTAAATATTTAAAAATCATTATTCTCTTCTCCCATAATAATGAGAAGTATATTACTAGATGATTAAAAAAGAGCTGAAAGTTTAATTTTATTTAAAAAAACAAAAAATGAAAAAGAAAATAGGGACCTGGCGAAGGGGTCAGGGGCTGAAAGTTCAAATTTGCCAAACTCCTCTGCTCGGGTTCGGCATCCGCCAATTGAACGCAATACAAAGGGCGTCCTCGAAACCCCAACCATTTCCCAACACTTTTTTAACAATCCAAATTCCCATCTTTTTCCCCTTTTCCCTCTCTTTCGGTTTCTTTTTCCTTCTATCATCATCTCTACTACGCGCAGTACACAGCCTCCATACATCTCCACCAGGTGAAGAACGCTCCTTTTCTCTTCTCTTCTTCTTCCCTTTTCTTTTCATCACTAGGGTTTTCTTCCTTTTTGTTGCTTGTTTCCCTTTCTGGGTTTGCTTCTTTTTTCTTCTGAACTTCGTTTTTTAAGTGTATGAAGCTTAATCTTGTGTTAGATCCATGGCAGATGTCCTTAAATCTCTTTCACATTCTCCTTCTTCTCTGTTTCACTTCAACTGTATTTGACATTTGGCCGCTTCGGGTAGTGTTTTTGCTGTTGGACTCCGTTCTGTTGTTTAGGGATAATATATAGTTATGACTTGGAAGGGAAAGTCCACATAGAGCTGGATATGAACCTTTACTTGTCGGTGCCTGATGTTTGCCCTGATATGTAATCCGAACTGCTTCTTGCTTCTTGTTTCTTGCTTCTTGTTCTTGGTTCTTTGATTTATGGTGAAGGAGAAAAGGATTCATCTTGAAGTGGTTTGACAACAATCTGCCTTCAGTTTTAACCTACTAGATCTTTGCTTGTTTATCTTGTATGTTTCAAAGTTAAGTTGAATGTTTGTTTGTCTCAACTCCCCACTCTTCTTCCAATTTCTGTTTTGTTTTGCTTCTATTGTTTGGACTCCAAGAATGATTGGCTGATTGCTTGGTGGAAGTAAAAGAAATGGTAAATAGCTCTACTTCTGTGCTGATAAGTGTAATATGTTGCTTCTTCTGTTTCTGGTTCATGGCTTGTGTGTTCTAATTTGTCTCTCTTATCTAGTGACTTGGATTTGCTTGAGAACGACACTCTTGTCATTTTCGAATGCTTATGATTCTAAGTTTCTTTTCATTTTACCTGCTGTAGGCGGCTAGATTTAGAGCACGTTTGATAATGGACTCTGTAGCCAAGAATTCAGAACGTAGGCCAATTTCTATTAAGTTGTGGCCTCCTAGTGAAAATACTCGGAAAATGCTTGTGGAGCGGATGACAAATAACCTTACCAGCAAATCCTTTTTCACCCAAAAATATGGTACTCTTAGTCAGGAAGAGGCTACTTATGAGTCAAAGAGAATTGAAGATATTGCTTTTGAGACGGCTAATCAGAATTATGAAAAACAGCCAGATGGTGATGGGGGTGCTGCTGTACAACTTTATGCCAAGGAATGCAGCAGGCTTCTTCTTGAGGTTCTTAAGAGAGGTCCTAAAGTTGAGGCAGGCAAGGAGGCTGGATCTGATATCACTAGTGCTCCTCCTGAAATCTGTTTCGACATCTCAAAAGGTCGACGAGCCTTTATCGAGGCAGAGGAAGCTGAAGAACTTCTAAAGCCTTTGAAAGAGCCAGGGAATTCTTATACCAAGATATGTTTCAGCAACCGAAGCTTTGGTTTAGAAGCAGCTCGTGTGACTGAGCCCATTCTTGTGTCCCTCAAGGATCAATTAAAAGAAGTGGATCTCTCTGATTTTATTGCAGGAAGACCAGAGTCAGAAGCTCTAGAGGTCATGAAATTGTTCTCTGATGCTTTAGAAGGCAGCATCTTGAGATCCTTGAATCTCTCAAACAATGCCTTAGGTGAGAAGGGTGTGAGAGCTTTTGGCTCTCTCCTGAAATCACAGTCTTGTTTAGAGGAGCTATATTTGATGAATGATGGAATTTCCAAGGAAGCTGCTCAGGCTGTATCTGAGTTGATTCCTTCAACAGATAAGCTTAAGATCCTTCATTTTCATAATAACATGACAGGCGATGAAGGTGCTTTTGCTATTGCTGATGTCGTAAAGCATTCTCCTCTATTGGAAGATTTTCGTTGCTCCTCTACAAGGATAGACTCTGAGGGGGGCGTTGCCTTATCTTCAGCACTCGGGACTTGTACCAGATTGAAGAAACTCGATCTTCGAGACAACATGTTTGGAGTGGAAGGTGGAGTTGCTCTGAGTAAAGCCCTTTCACATCATGCGGATCTCAAGGAGCTGTATTTGAGTTACCTGAACTTGGAAGATGAAGGTGCAATTGCCATAGCCAATATACTGAAGGATACTGCTCCTGCGCTTGAAGTCTTGGAAATGGCTGGAAATGACATTACAGCTGAAGCTGCTTCTGCATTAGCTGCTTGCATAGCACAAAAGCCCCATCTGACCAGCTTGAGTTTGGCTGAGAATGAACTGAAAGATGAAGGAACCATCCAAATCAGTAAGGCATTAGAAAGTCCAAACAAAATAAAGGAAGTTGACATGAATACCAACTTAATTAGGAGAGCTGGTGCTCGGGTTTTAGCTCAAACTGTGGTTCAAAAGCCTGTTTTCCAACTGCTAAACATCAATGGAAATTTCATTTCTGATGAAGGCATTGATGAGTTGAAGGATATTTTCAAGAAATCTCCGAATATGCTCGGGCCCTTGGATGAAAACGATCCTGAAGGGGAAGATGGCAATGACGAGGAATCTGTAGCAGAGGATGATGAGGAGGAGGATGAATTGGGATCAAAACTAAAGAACCTTGAAGTTAATCAAGAGAACTAGAGAGGTTCTCTATTTATGAGCCTCTTCGATTTAGGCTAGTTGCAAGATTTGTCTCTCAGACTCATAGTATTTGAAGAGAGGCATCTGTTGTTTTAGTTTCGGATTTTTAGTTTATTTCGAGTTTTGAATCTAGTCTAACGTCGATGACAAAATTTCTGTGGGCAGCATGGTAAGATATCTGTAGTTGTAGGATTTATTTTGCAGTGCTTACTAGGAATTTTTGCAATGAACTGTATCTGCATCCTTTGTTGTCATTGACTCCATCCTTCTCCCTATTGAGAGGATATTTGAATGATGAAACTTGCTCTGTACTTCATTGGAGAGCTTCAAAAGCTTGTTTATATTGATTGGAGCAATCGAAATTCCTTCATCATAATTTCAGGTCCTACTTATGGCATGGACTTCTTACTGCCACCCTAATATCGTAATACAAATCAATCTTTAATAAGGAAGGAGTTGATGTCCAATTGGTAGTAATTAAAATAATAGATAGTCATGTTATAATGGTAGCAAAACTTGATTAGAAAATTGCACTTGGTATTTTGAAAACTTGGATCGGACTTTTTTTTTTTTTTTTTTTTAAATAGAAAATTTTTGTTAAAAAAACATCTTTAAATTTTCAAAAATTTCATTAATATCCTTAATTTTTAAAAAAAATAATTAAAAATTACCCTTATCATTAGAATATGAATAGAAATTATTAGTATCTTGTTTCATCATTAGTGCATGGATGAAAAACATTTATTTTCACCCCATCTAGTCTCTTTTCCATTTCCTCACTCTCCATGGCTTCAATTATGGCATAATACTCCCCTATTTTTGCTTTTTTTTTTCTCCCCATTTTCTTCAATATCCTCTTCTTCCATTCCCCATCTCCAAAACTACTCTATCAATCAAGGAGAATAATGCATTACTAAGAAATCTTAGGACCTAAATGTTTTAGCAAGATTGTACCTTAGTAATTAAGTGAAAGTTAATACATTTGAGATTAGTACACATAAAGAGATACATGTTGAGAATTTAGGTCATAATCTTGAACACAACCAGTGTTAGGGAAAAGAAAGAAAACAAGTCCATTACAAAATTTATAGATTTGTTTTTGTTGATCATTTTTTAAGTTCAAATTAGTCTACTTATTATGGTCAATTAAGAAGGTTCTTTAAGAATCGAAGCTGGTATTCCTTTGTTGGCCCTTTCCGTATTTTACTGTTTCATCATTTTGCTAAATTTTGAGGGAAGATTTTGATTTCGGACTTTGTGATATTGTATACTTTAAGTTGAAGTTGTGTCCTTGTTGAGAAAATTGGTATAAGAATTGAACACATGGTTAAAAAAAAATAAGAGCATCAATATAAAAAAGAAAAGTATTTATATGAAAAAAAATCTATACAACAAAAGAAAAGAAAAAAGAAATCAGCTATTTGAGGGTTGAAATTTTTTATATTTATGTGTGTATACTATAAATAAGAGAGTTCCTCGTGTTTAATTACAAATTTGATATTGAAGAAAAAAGGAAAAAAAGGGAGAAAATATTGAGAGCAGTATTAAAGATTAATGAAGGAAAGAAGATGATTAAGAGGGTATAGAAGAAGAGTGAGAAAAAAAGAGAAAAAATCAGAAAAGAGAGTGTTAGGTCATAGAATGAAGTAGAAGAAAGGGAGGTAATAATGAAAATTTTAAAAGTTTATGAGTATTTTTTCTAAACAAATTACAAAGTTTAAGGACTTTATATAATAGTCTAAAATGCACGTTTTTATATTTCTGGTGTGAAAAAAGAAATTAATTAAATTTAAATGCTTAACTAAAACTAATCATATGTCTTGTTACCTTATGGTTAGACACCTTTTCAATTTGATTATTAATTAGTTTATTTGTACCTTAACTTTGAAGTTAGAAATTCAATTCCCTTCCTCGTTAGTTTAACCATAGGTTGAATGTCTTCCCCTTACACCATTCAAAAAAAGAAAATCAATAAATAAAAGAATCAAAGTTGGAAAAGACTAGAAACTAAATAGAAAAACTGAACATTAGTTTAAGCTTTAATTTAACGTAGCAATGGCAACCCTATCTTTTCATTCCTTTTCTTTTTAGTTTTGCCCAACATCCTCGCGATTGGGAGACATTGGTGATTGTGGATTTGTACGGACGCCAACGTTACAACTGAGTTTGAGATGAAAATGGGGTCCCATTTCAGTTACCCACAGCCCACAATCGCGGGTGTGTTTCCTTCCTACAAATCTTGTTCATGTTCCGAGGGCCTAGAAAATCAAAACAGAACATATCTATAAATCAAAGTGTCCCAAATTTCCAGGACAATTAAAATTACAACATTGAGGGGAAGGATATATCTGTAGACCCTTTTGTTTGTTACACTACAAAAATGAACCACAGAGCACAACTGAATCAGCAGCCAAAGTTCAAGCTCATTGACAGGATCAGGAATGTTGAAGCTTCTAACAATCAAATCTAATCTGCTGCAATCTGCAATGCCCTGCTTATCGGTTCTTGGAAATACTGGAGAGAGATGAATATTGCTTCCTAATGACCAAGAAAGCATGGATTAGAGAGAGAATATAGAGAGTGATGATTAAGAAATGGGAGGAGATGATAATGGTGGAGTACCTCTGTTCGAATTGTTCGGCTTCCTTGCAATGGACATGTATTCAAGTATGATGAAAAGATCTCGTGAGCATTTTTACTCTTAACAGATCGAAACAATTGACATGTTAGTTACTGAAGTAATCCAAAGAAAGAAAAATGATTTTTATTTAGTTCATGTAATGTTTTGATTAACCCCTATGGTTCTATGTGCCTGAAGTTATTAAAAATGGACACCTTGAAGTTGTTGTCTTCCTCAATGCTCTCTTCTAAACCGGCAAGTCCACCAAAGGCAATTAACAGATGCCTGCCGATTAAGACAATTAGTCAACCCAAAAGGGGGGAAAACCAAGAAAAGGAAAAGAGAAGCCAAGGAAAAAGCTTGTCAATTGAAACAATCGGCCAAGAAGTTGCATAAAAGCCCCTCTCTTACACATTTTTCCACTACAAACTATAATGTTAATAAAGCCAGCATATAGAGAGGCATACTTATGTGAGAGCATATTTGGATTGACTAGAGAAAAAAATATTTTTAAAAAAATATTTTTATTTAAACTCTTTTGATAAAATCGGTTTGAAATACACTTTGAAAGTTTTTCAAAAACTATTTTGAATGGTTGCCAAACACTTCAATTTATTCCAAAATGACTTATTTTCAAAATTAAATACTTAAAAAGTTAAACCAAACACACCCTAAATTTGGTGGATATTATGAAGGGGATATTTGTACCGGCATGGAACTTTTTTCCAAGATTTCACTTCAACCAACCAAATATATAGTTCAAAAGACACTAAAGATGCTAACTTCTGTTATATGGCATAGTAAATGACTAGAGGAAAACTGAACAAAAAGAAAAAAAGAACAATCATTTATTTTTATATTTAAACATGGTTAGTTAGCATAAGGGTTCCAAGAAATCAAGTAGCGAAATGTGATGACGGTATCAACTAGAAACCACACTGTCCAGGTCATATGGTGCTGGACTTGAGCAATATACCTGAAAGTAGGTAGTGTCAGTTCCGAGGACTTGACTACCATTCCGTGCTCTGAGGTGCCAATCAAGTGATCATAACCACCCTTGGAACAAAACAACAATAAAATATGAAGAAAATGATATTAATTGTTAGAAGATTCATGGAGAGGGATAATTGTATACCTCGTATGAACTCTCCTTAAAAACCGCACTCAAAGAAGAAGCATATCGAACTCTATAACCCCAGTAAAGTCCTTCTTCCACAGGCTTTGAGGATGAGACCACCTGGCGGGGCAGATCTGAAGAAATGAAGTTTAAGATCTTGAAATCCACTACCATGAGCAAATACTGGTTTTCCATTGATGACAAACATGCACTGGCATGACTGATACATATACCTCAAGCATTAAAATGATCATAAATTCATTTCTTTTAATAGAAGATGATATGTAATGACTTAAGTGCCCATGAAAGTGAAGAACTGAACTAGGACTGTGGCAGATTACAGCTGAAATATGGTTACCTACGTTAACCTTTTTTCTATCTTTGTTTGATGAAATACCTACCTCAACCATTTGAGAAAAGTCAAACTCGTGCATAAATGTATGACAAGATTTCTCCTCTAATCCAAGGTGAATTTAGAATCTCATGTTGAAACACCCATTCAATCGAGAAGAGATATATGGTCAACGAGTTTTATGTGCACCAAGGATCTTATCATATCAACTGGAGTAGGTTCAACACTCTTTGAAGATTTGCAGAAAAATTCTATCAACCCTTGTTAGAATGCTGCAACATCAGCTTAAAGAAAAGATTGCTGGAAATGTTTTCATAATTGTGTAGAAAATTTGTTATCAGTACTTCCATGTTGGATACATCAACTTTGGTGGGCAGATCCAAAATAGAAGTTAGTTGAAGTATATAGAAGTCCTTACTATGCATTCATTAGCTATGCATGACTGGTTACTGCTACGTTTCAGGAGTAAGTTGTAAGAGCTTAGCCAGAAGTCACTAATTTATTGGTTCTTCAGATAACAATTAAAGGCTATTGTCTAATAATGTATTTGCATTGCAGCTAAGTTATAAGACACCAGTTTTTGGTCTCCATGTTCTCTATTTTACCTGTTTTTTTGCTAACACTTGTAGACAACATAAAATATTGCAGACTTCAAAAGTACAAGCATAAAGCCAATACTCGTCAAGGTATCTATTGATTAGCAAGGAGGAAAACAACAGTCAATTTGTATGTTTTATTTTATTCAAGTATGTACTAGAAAAGGCGTGGGCGTCAGGTATTACCAAAAAGTAAATTGCGATCTATTCCCATAGCTACCGTTACTCTTATTCCAGGTTCAAGTATTTCATCAACAACAACGTTCTGCATAATAATTTAAAATGAAATTATTAAAACAAAGAACAACACCTGGTTAAGTAGAATATGGTTGATAGAGGCATTAAACTGAAAAAAAGAAAAAATCACAGACAAATTGAATTAGCATACGCCTTCTAATCCATCTAAAAATCAACATGGTAGCATAGCTCAAGCTTAATGTAGGAGAAATTTGTGTTTCCATTCTAGATACTTAAGAAGCCTCAATCCACTACGGTTTTACCTTACTCAGACCAACATCAACTGGTGTTCCTCTAGCATCTGGAGCTCTTTCTTTCAGGGTAACACCTAAGTTTAACATAACAAAATGAGGTCCAAAATGTAACATTAACAAGAACAAACACAGTAGCCGAGAATGTCAACATAATAAATCAAAAGTCACCCAAAGATATAACCAAATAGATACACATTTATACATAGTCCCAGTCCTACTCGTAGACTCAACTTTCAGGAGTCTCACAAAATAGATAGAAAAAACTTGGAATTTTCAGGATACAATTGCAAATGTTCGCATAAATAAGCGGAAAACTTCTCGCAAACCATGTCACTCAAGCTTTAAAGAAATTATCTGCCTGAGGATGAAAAACCAAGAAATCAAGTAGACACGAGAATCTGGCTTCTTCAATCCTCAGAAGAGTTTTTGTGCAAATGTAAATATCGTGATCACAGTGCCACAAAAAGAAATCATGTACGATATGGCTAAGGATATTTGGAAGGGAACAGGGACAAAGAAAGTGGAGTTCTTCATTGAGCCAGATTGAATTGACAAATAAATTGCAACTGAGATGGTTCCCCATCTTCTTTTTAACCCAAGCATCTGTTTTATGAGCACAGATTAAATGACAGAAGCCGGCTTCATTTAGTATTCCAGTGTCCTTTTGCACAAAACTAAAGGACAAAAGTAATAGGTTACTATTTTCCAAACTTTCCAATGTGCTTGGAATTTTGATAGCAAGGTAAAGATGAATCTCCAGAAAAGGAACCGTTGTATGGCCCAAAATTCAAGAGGAGGACAAAGATCCTCGTGATTAATGCAATTAAAAGTTGTTACTTTTCGAAGGTGTGATAGGAACAAGGAAGGCAATAATATCCTCACATCCAGAGACTTTGCAAAGATTCAGATGCAAATTTAGTAGAAAACTCAAACAGAGCTTTTAAATTTACCTTCACGATACGGACCCCATTCATGCTTGCGAAAATGGTGAGGGGCATCAAGCGGGGGCAACATCCCCTATACCACATTCACAGTAAAAAGAAGATCAGAAGAAAAACAAGAAATGTTAATTCTTTGATTAAAGCAACCAGGCAATTTAAGGTCGGACCACAAATCTTAAATTGTTGTGCTTTGGGAAAAGAGCTTTTCTCAAGTATTGTGGAGTCTCAAGATACTTCAAGATCCTTATTAGGAAAGCAGCGCCACTTTCATTCTCATCTGAACTGTTCGCTGCCGCAATGTCCGAGCCAGTCGTTGAACTCCTTCCACTGTCAAATACCACCACCTGATACATGCATAAACTATCTTCGTAAGTTGAACAAGTCCAATGAAGCCAATAACTGTCCAAGAAAATTTTTAGTATGGAAAGATGATGAAACAAATGAGAAACATGGAGACCTCGTCAATTCGAAATATGGTTGCCGCACGAGCAATTTGACCAGCCAACTGGAAAGAAGTTCATAAGTAGCTTCCAAATTAATCACACCACTCCATTTCAGAAGTGGAAAAACGCATCGAGAGAGCAGAAAAAATAAGAAAGACATCCAGTGAACTAATCAAATCATTCTCTTAGGGAACAGGGGAAAGGAGGAAGAACTCAAAAAATACTCGCCTATAAAAGAGAAAATGCGTACTCTGGTGGCAAGCTCAAGGGATTGAGCATTGTCAATGATGGAACCGGAAACTGCAATGCTCACTGTAGGTTTTGAAATCGATTTCCTCTTCTCTGCCTCGATTTCATCATTCTCGACTTTCCTTTTCTTCTTTTTCTTCTTTTTCTCAGGAGAGCATCCATTAATGAGCTCAGTTTCATGATTAGCTTTGAATTCGTCTCTGTCAAGTGCCTCCGATTCCGATTCGGGTCGCTTATGCTTCTTCCCCATTTTTTACGACCTCCGCCGGTGGTAGGGGTTTAGCAGGGTTCAGAATGCCGGATCTTTTTGAGCTGAAAGCCAGACTCCAAAACGATTACACGACGCAATATGCTTTTGGGCTTTCTGCTTTTACATAGCCCAAAATAAGCCCATGGGCCCTGATTGAAATAAGCTGTATTGTGGGCCTAAGTGAGCTTCAGAATGCATTAACCGAGCCCAATAGTTCATTCTTTTGTCTTATCTAGTTTTTTAAACCGTTGCAAATATAGCAATCAGTAAAAAAAAATATATATTAATTAATATAACACAGTAAAAGAATTGATAGATATAGCAAAATTTAAATCAACTCCTAAAAACTATATCGCTAATAAGAGTTTATTAACAATAGAGTCTACTACTTATAAATTTTACTATATTTGTAATTATTTTAAAATATTGCTAGATATTTAATTATTAGCTTTAAAAATGCTATCCATAATTAAACTCGCATGTGTGCTATATAAAGTTAAAACTCCTCAACTTGGCTAACCTGTTGAGAGTGTTTTTTGGACCAACCCAAAATTGGGTTGATGGGATAGGCAACCTAAAAGACCCGAATAAAGTCTCCAACCTAACCAAACCCTTAAAATTCAACCCTTAAAATTCGAGTTGGGTTGGATTGTCCGATTATAACCATTTTTTCTTATTAATTTAAAATACCTAAATTTATCTGCAATACATGGTTAACTAAAATCTCATAAAATTTAAATATTAAACTACCAAATATCTATGATATTTATTACAAACCATAAACAAATATATATATATATATATATATATTCTTTATCAATATATATTAATTTTGGTTTGGGGTGGATCTAACCCAAAATTTTTTTAGCCAACCCAACCTAACAAAAATTAAAAATATTCAACCCAATCCAACTCAACAACAAAACTAACCCAACCCAACCTTAAAGTTTGGATCGAGTAGTCCAAATTATTCAAGTTGTTAGGGTCTCCTTTGAACATCCCTATCTTTCATGACAAAATATTTCAATAAAATTTACTTGCTTTAGTCTCTGTTTGTGGTGACATATAAGAATATAGACTTTTATGCATAAAATCTTTTATACACCATATATATATATTTCATAGATAGTCATAAATTTTGAATTTTTTTAGAGCTGTTATATCTAATTTTGGACCAATTTCACTTCTTTCACCATTATTTCAAATTTATCTTGAAAATAGAAATATTTAATTGATATAGTTGCAAATATAACAATCAAGTTCAAAATATTTGTAGATATAGCACGATGCAACAAAAACTGATATGACCAAATTTAAATTTAATTGTTTAAGTCTATTACTGATAGATTATATCATTAGTAGGAGTGTATTAGTGATAAACAATATTACTAATAGAAGTCTATCACTAATAGATTTTGCTATATTTACAATTATTTATAAATATTGCTATACACTTAATTATTATTTCTAAAAGTGCTACCCAATGTAATTACTCTATTTAATTCTTTCCTTATTAAGATTTTTTCTTTAATTTTGACTTTATTGTTATTATTTTATTAATTTCGGTTGATGTTCGTTTAATGCAAGGTATTTCAAATTAATGTTTTTTTCACTTTAGGAGATTTCGTTGACCATCTTTCTATTAAGATCTTAAGTATATGTTGAATATACTGAAAAATGTAAAGTTTTATTGCATATACCATGATTTTTTTTTTTTTTTTTATGTGTTTACAAAATATACTGAAAAATGTAAATATACATCAACTATATTGTTCGGGATACAATTGTCTTGTTATGCACTTGTCAAAAATACCCTGGTTTAATTATAGAAAATTCAATTATACGTATATTGTGATGTAGATATCATATATACATTATTTTCTCCTTCAAAATTTCTTGTCGATTCTTGTTTTCATTTATGAGTGAAACAAATTTTGGATTTTTGGAGAAACTTTTCTTACTTGTGTAGAAAATTTCACAACGGAGAGAAATTTCCTTTAAATGCTTCTTTTGGGGTGTGTGTATATATATAGTAAAAATTGAATGGTAAGGAAGGTTCAAAAAGTAAATTGAGTCAAACTTTTGCGTAAAATAACGACCCATTAGACTATTTATGCAAACAACATGAAAGTTACAATTATGTAATTGAACTTATTTATTTAAACTATATGTGCATAAAACCCAAAACATTAGTAAACTAATGTACTACCATGCAAAACATTGAAGATTTTTTTTTTTTTTTTTTTTTTTTTAATTTTAAGTTCAAAAATTATAGAGATAGACGAATCATTTGCTTTTATGACAGCAAAATTGTAATCTAAGTCTACTAATTTTTTTTTTTCTTTTTGCAACTTCACATATTAACAAAATTATATATAACATCAACATAAACATAATTCAACTTTTATAAAAATATGAACAGATTTGTATCGAATACAAAATTAAGAAATCTATATTTTTCAAAAACATGCCCATAAAAAAATCTCGATTGAATGTTCAAAATAAAAAGAAAATCCATTCCCTTTTTCATAAAAAAAGCTGACGTGACAGTCACTGCTCGACATCTTTCCTTTGAAATTGGGGATGATTACAAAATCTAAAAAAAAAGAACAAAAAAAAAAAAAACACAAAACAAAACTATGCGTAATTGAAGCCCGAAGGTCAAAAAAGATGAAGCCACAGTTTTTGGTTGGTAAAGAAAAAACGATTTTGAAAAATAAAATGCTAAATTATAAAAACCACATTTGAAGTCTGCTTTTTGTTTTTGTTTTTGTTTTTTTTGTTTTTGTTTTTTTTTTAAATTTAAAAAATCATATTTTATTTTATCTAAATTATTTCATACAAGTTTATGAAAAATATTTTTTTAATATAAATATTAAATTAATTAAAATTTTATTAATATAGGATGAAATAGATGTAAAAGAAATATGTATACGAGGATGAGATTTTAATTTAAAACGAGAACATACGAGATCCAAAAGGAAAGTTGCTTTCAAAATCTAGTATGTACGATTTTGAATGTAAGAAGAAATTGAAACAATTAAAATTCAATCAAGACTTTTATGGACAAATTATTTATGTTTTTGAAAAATATAGATTTACCAAACATGTTAAACAGTTAAAATTCTTCTAGAATTGCTTTCGACTCTTTCAAAACCAGTGCCAACTGAGCCTTTAGTCTTTTGTAAACATTCCAAAACCATTTGTTGAATTTTTAGACTAAAATTGTGACCTGAAATATTGTATGCGGCATTGATCTGAAATAGTGTGGTGGTCTAAATTTTCATTCTAGACTACCACCACACAACCCCAAGTCTCAAATTTCGTTCACAATTCTAAAAAATTTCTACTTTAGGTAGTTTTGAATCACTTATAATGGTAAAATTAATATTACAAAGTTGATAGAAAGTACTAATGCCACCCTTCTCTAAAAATACAAACTTTAAAGGTAATCTCTTTTAAGTATATTTTTTATTTCGTTTATAAATTTCAAAATTTCAAAATTTTACCTTTGATTTTTTAGTTTTATTTTCATTTAGTCTCTTGTAAATTTTAATATTTTTATACTTTTACCTTTGAATTATCACTGATGTTTTTCTTTTTCTTTTTTTGTCTTTGGCCTTATAGTTTTCACTTAATTAATTTAAAACAAATATGATGTAGATCTTTTTAATTAATTTTAATAGTCATGGAGAATTAATAAAGGTTAATTGGATTCTTTTAAATTAATTAATAGATATTGATACTAACAACTAAAAGTGAGCATTGAAAAACCAAGGGTAAGAGGATATACATTTTGAAACTTAGTGACCAAATGAAAACAAATTTCAAAATTATAAAAGTAAATATTTAGACCTCATTTAGTAACTATTTGATTTTTTGTTTTTGTTCTTTTGTTAAAGAATTAAGCTTATAAACATTATTGTTACCTATAAATTTATTTACTTTTCACTAACTATTGTAAAAAATTAAATTTCCAAATTTTTCATTAGAAAACTAGAAAGAAAGTAGTTTCCAATTTTTTTTTTTTTTTTTTTTTTAAAGAATGCAAATGTTTCTTAAAAAAACGTGGAACCACAATATTAAATTTTAAAAACAGAAAACTAAAGATAAATGCTCCATTTGATAATCATTTAGTTTTTAGTTTTTGTTTTTGAAAATTAATAGAGACTACTTCTACATCCAAATTTCTTCATTTGTTAGCTACTTTTTACGAATGGTTTAAAAAACCAAAACAAAATTTAAACTATAAAAAAAGTAACTTTTAAAAACTTGTTTTTGTTTTTGAAATTTAGCTAAAAATTTAATAAGATGCAAATCATTATAAGAAATTAAGAGAAAAAAAACTTAATTTTCAAAAACAAAAAATAGAAAACAAGATAGTTAGCAAAGGGGGAAAAAGGAGTTACTAAATGGGGTAAAATGGTCGTATAAATCAAATGAAAATAAAACGCAAACCTTATAGAAAAAAATGCATCATCCTAAAATTTAGGAATAATTAAAGAGAGAAAAAAAAGAAAAAAAAGAAAAAAAAAAAGGTGGCGTTAGGGTTGTTATGATGGGTCGTCCGGTTCGTGACAGATTGGACCGGTTGGGCCCATAATTGGCCTGGAACAAGATCGTCAAAATCTTGAGAAATTCCTTTTGTTTCCCGAGAAAATTACAACCGAATCTACTGCCAAATTTTATCTTCAGATACATATAATAACCTGCTCTGCTAATGTCCCTAAAAAAAAAAAAAAAAAAATTTATCTTTCTTTGCCACTCTTCAAAGATTTCTTGGTAGGCAGAAAAAGATTATAAAAGCTTTCTGGAAAAGCCAAAAAGAGAGAAGAAATTTAGAAAGCTCTCACACCATAATATTATTATTCACCATCATCTCCTTTTGGATCTTTTTGACTCATTGCCATTTGTACGGTTCATAGTTTCAAACTTTGGGTACAATCTCTTTTAGCTTCAATTTAATTACGTCCCAACCAAAACACTCTTTATGAATGGACAAACATATTTCCCTGAATAATCACACTTTGATATGCCTTTTTCAATAGATACCCTTATTACCCCCTTCATCTTCTTCTTCTTCTTCTTCTTCTTCTTCTTCTTCTTCTTTTGTAATAATAATGTCTATGCTCTAACCCTACCTTTCCTATTTTAATACATTCATTTCTTTCCCCTTCTAAATCCTCAATACTAACTGCCTTTGATTATAATCTCTATATATTCTTATGTAATTTTCAAAATAAAGAATAATGTACTTCCAAATCATCAGCAGCTTTCCAGAACAATTTTAATCTCAACTTTTTTCAATTAAAAATAAAAGTAAAATATTAATGAATTTTTAGTATATATAATTGCGGCTAACTTGTGATCTCTCGAATTATTTGAAGTTATTTCTCAGGGTAATTTCTCTTATATTTTTATATTTGAAAATATAAAAATACATAAAACATTAAAATAAAAAAATAAAAAAACATAAAACCGTCACAAAGTTTAAAAAATTTAATTTCTTCTTCATTTCATATAATATATCTACTCCGACTAATTAACTTAATTTTTAGGTCTAGTGGTTATTTAATTTATAAGAATATTTATAAGAGAAAAAAAAAAAAAAAGGAAAAAGGAAAAGGGCAGTTATATTTTAAGAAGGGAATTAGGGTTTGAATAAAAAAAATGTATTTATGTTTATAAGTAACCCTCAAAATGCGTTCTAACATAAAAAAAAACTCTCTTCCTTCTCTTTCAATCGGCCAATTCTGTTTCTCTCCTTCTGGATTTTCTTCTCCTTGACCAACTGCCGGGCGCTGCTCCTCCCTTAGTTGTCTGTCCTCGTCGGCTGCCGCACGTCGTTTGTTGCTCGTCCTCGTCATCCACGCAGCGTCAAACAGGTCTGTCACTGTCGCAACTCTCCTTCGCACGTCTCTCACGGGTGCTCCAGTCGGCGTCGGCTTGTCACTGTTGCTCAGGTCCTTAGTGCNTTGGCTTTTGCTAAATAATTGTACACGTGGGACATTCTTATTGGCTTCCAGGTCCCGGTGTGGATTAGGTCAAATAAAATGGGCTTCGGGTGGGATTACAAATTGACTGAAGCTTTCGGGGTAATGGATCTCTTTTGGACTAAACGACATCGTTTTCTTGGTTTTTTTTTTTTAATTATTGCTGCCTTTCTACAATATTGCGTCTCCCAGCTGCTTTTTGTTTTTGGTTTCGCCTTTTTTTTTTCTAACAAAAATATATTTCACATTTATAACTATTTTACGTAACAAATTGCATGCATCAATTTGCTCCTTTTTGATGAATATATAAACTTTGGTTCGTCAGATAATTCGCCAAAACGTCACATACTTCTTTACTCGTACTTTAATACATGACCATTTTAATTAATTTCTATTTGGGCTAATTTAACATGGTGGAGTGGAGCTTGTCTTTATTAGGAAGAGCATAAAATTGTGAAACTTGACTTTTTATATGACGTACTACACAATAGGGAATTTTAGCCAAAATTTTTATATGTAGTATGGTTCGAGACAAACATGTTAATTAATTTTTTAGCTAATGATATTCGCGATAAAATATATATATACAACACCACATGAAATTATACAAGTTAAAGATAAATTGTACCCTTAATCTTTAGATTTCGAAAATTTTCATTTGTATTTTTGTCTTTTGAAATTTGTTCCAAAAAAGTTTTTTAAACTTTGAAATTGTTTCAAATTTTTTTGTTGAAATAAATGATGAGAATTGACATAATATAATTTACAACTATATAGGAAGATTAAAATTGTTGGTACCATTTATTTTATATCAAAATATTTTTAAAAATAATTCACATAATCAATTTTTATACGTCAACTATCATATTAATTTGCGTAAGTGATGTTGTAAATGATGTCATTTACGTCTTTCAATTAATTTTCCACACCAACTGTCACATTAATATATTTCCATCTTATTATAACAAAGAAACTCTTCAAGGGCATGTTTTGAAACAAATTTCAAAGTAGAAAACATATCAAAATTTAGGAACATACTTGAAATTTATCCCAAACTTTAGGAGTATTTTGTATAATTTAACCTTCATTAGAGTAAGAAAGCTAAATTTGTAATAATTCAACCAATAAATATATATCAATTCTAAAAATGAATAAAAAGATGTGGATCAGAGAAAAGGCTTTAAAGTTTAATAATCACGGAAAGTCACAAGTGGTTTTTTGTTACAAATTTGTTAAATAGCTACTTTATAGAAACTTTATCCATGTCTTAATAGGAGCCTTATATATTAAATAGTGATCGTGACATAATTTTTAAGCCAAGGAGACAAAATTTTCAATTTTGAAACAAATCTTATCCATATCTTTTAAGCTTATTGAAATGAATTATTCCGTTGTCATTTTCAAAATGTGTTTCAATTTCGGTAATACAGAAATTGGGTAATAACATAAAGATGTAATATTATTATACGTGTGAAATTGAAGGAAGGGCTTGTTAACGAGTATAGAAATAAATTATCCAACATTTATGAAATTTAATTTTTATTATGGTTATAATTTTTTTTGTTTTCATAAAAAAGGAAATTTCGATTAAAATTTCTTTATTTATTTTAGTTTGAAAAGAAAGCAGAAATATCTTAGAATATACACAAAAGAACTATGTAGGAATGTTTAATGCAATTTCTTGACCGTTGAAACTTTACGCTTACTTTAATGATTTGATCCATTAATAATATCGAGTATATTTGTCCAGTGATATACTCATTTACTTGGTCAAACATACATATATTTTCATTTGTGATATTTATCATGTTTGATAATAATTTTATTTTACGAATTAATATAGATATCCATAAAAAAAATTAAAAAAAAACTTATTCTTTTAACTGTAAAAAGAGGAAAAAAAACTTATTTCATGTTTTAGCTAAACACAATTATTTTTCCATAAAAAACTAAAAACAACTATTTTTCAAATAAATAATAAAAATATTTTAAAAACAAAGACTGAAACCTGTTTTAGTAACTACTTTACGGTAAAATAGTAACATTTGTTTAGTTTATTAGTAGTTAGAATCCCCCAACTTTTATGGTACCAGAAAAATTATTTTCATCAGTTGTTTAATTGTTTTACACTTTAGAAAATAATAAATTTATAAAAATAGTTTGTTTTTGACGGATAAACTTAAAAAAAGTTTATGTTTATATATAATATAAAAAAATTATTATAAATAGAAAAAGTATAAAAAAAAAAAAGTTGTCTATCAGTTCGCAATAGACTTTTATCGCTTGAGTGATAGAAATTGTCTATCAAACAACACAAATTTTTTTCTTTCTATATTTGTAAACAATTTAGTTCATTTTGATATATTTAAAAAAAACAGTATAATATATATAGCTTTTCAAATATTGTCTAAAATTAACATTTTTTAGTTTTTGAAATTGGGCTATTATCTTTTTAAGAAATAGAATTACACGCAAAAAAAAGTCAGTAAACAAATATATCAAGATTATCATTAAATGGACTACATTTTTTTTCTCCAAAAATTGTTAGAATCGGTCAAACAGGTTAAATAAAATTAGATTACATTAAAAAAAAAAAAAAAAAGCAACTATTATGAAAATGAACTTAGTTTTTAATTCTTTGGGGGAAAAAAGTCAGAACCATGAAAATTTAATCACATTTCCTAAATTTTTTTTCCTTTTTAAATAACTTCCTAAAACACACACTCCTAACCTTAACTAAATAATAAGAATAATAATAATAATAATAATAATAATAATAATAATAATATAGGGCTAAATTATATATAAAAAAAAAAATCCTAAACTTTACCATTTATATTTCAAGAAATCACTGACTATTATTTTAAAAGTTACCGTATTATTCTTGATATTCATAAATATTTCAAAACTATACCTTTATGAGTAGAAATCCATTAAAATATTGAATAAAAATCAGGACCCAAAATGAGTATAGCCAATGATCTAACTAGAACCATGTAGTAATATTAGAGTCTCCATCTCTATTTTAGGTTATTCCCAGACTCTTACACTTCTCAATTTTCGTCAAACATTTAGCAAGGGACAAAGTTTGGCTTGTTATTTTTTAAAAATTTAAATTATCTATATTAGAAAAAAAAAATCTCATTGTTTTCAATTTAAAGAAAATTTGAAAACTAAAAAAGAGAAAATTCAACCTCGGATTAGGTTTATTATTGATATTGACCCCCCAAAAAAAGTAATGGTAGGTACATCAAGTACGTGGACAACCAACAATCATTCTCAAACGATACCACAAGAAAAATAGATATTAACTATTAAAACATTATAATAACTATATCCGTAACACACATACATATACGTATATAAAGAGAAGGGTTAGGGCATTGAAAGGCAGAAGAAGCTCCACCTCGGTGAGATGAAGAAGGGGATGTGGTTGTCTGAATGAACCGTACTCCAAGTTGCACCTTTTGGTCGTTGTTACAAAGCAAAAACTAGGAATGGCATCAATATATATATGCAAATGCATGTGCCCCTTTTAATTTAGTTTCTCAATATCATTTTTTTACATCCCTATCCATAGTTCCACACACATTAGGGCCATGAAAATAAAAGAAAAATTGATTATTAGTACACACATGTGTAGTACCCAAGCAACCTGTTTTTTTCTCTCTCTCTCTGACACACATCTACTTGCACCCCCAATCTGTACGGTTCTCCCTTGGATTTTCTGTCCTTCACTTTCTTTTTCCTCTCTCCATTTACAATTTTAGTCTTTTATTTTGTATCTTTCTATCCTCCATTTTACTTTTTCAAATGTAACGTAAAAGAGCATTGCTCAATAGTGATGAAAATGTATTTTCAGTGTGTTATTAGATTTGTGATTTTGTTTCTAATAACTTCTTTCACTTTTTTTTTTTTTTCTTTAATTCCTTCAAATTTTAATCATGTGTCTAATAAACTTTTAAATTTTTTAATTATGTGTTTCACATGTCATTGATGCTACAAAATCGACAAATAAAGCATATAGGAAATGTAAAATAGAAGATAATCGACACATATTTACGTGGTTTATTAACAACGTGTTAACTATGTCCATAAGGTAAAGAGAGAAGAAATTTATTAGAGAGAATGTTACCTAATACAAGATTGAAGTGCCTCTAAAGTTAGATAGTTTATATAGTGTACTCTCGTAAGTGAGAACCCTATACAATAGATTCAAAGGAATTCTAATGATTAATATATATACAATATTTTTAACTAATACATTTATTAGGAAAAAAAATATAATTTGTGAATTTTATTTTTAATTAATTCATTATTTTTTACCAAAGTAATGATATTTAGCGTTACCTTTTATCCTAAAAATTAGAGGTTAATCAAAACTAAAAGTTGTAATTAAACTATTTATTTTAATTAATATGTTGTGGATTTTGGAATTAGGTCCGTATTATTTTGCCTTTTTCTTTAAACAGATGAGATTGGTCGTTCCCACATTTCTAATTAATTCTCGGCTTACGTTTGCATCTCCCACAACCATCGTCTTACCTCTATGGGTTACGCTTGTATTGCATTAAATAAATTAAAACCGTATTCTATACGTGTATTGACAATTTGTGTCAAGGTCGAGCACAATTCACAAATGTGTATAGATCTTCAAATTATAGAGTTCAGAAAATTATTATTATTTTTTTAAAACTTATGTTTCAATATAGTGTTGATATGATATTAATTTTTTTTTGGTTGATAGAAAATTATTATTCTATGTTGATTATATCACTTCCAATAATTTATTGTGAATTTGATTGATCATAGGACTATGGAAGAGAATAAGTTGAAGGAAAAATAAAATTAATCACCATCATTAAACACCTGTTGTTTGATTGCATTATGGCTAGGTAGCCGTCACCCAACACGTTTTAATAAATAAAAAGGTATAAAATTGGAGCAAAAGCGACGTGAAATTAGTGGAAATATTGATTAATAAAAAGGATTACAGAGAGAGAGAGAGAGAGAGGCCAGATTAAATAAATATCATCCAAAAATTAAAAATCGTCAATTAATAATTTTAATTATAATTAAGAAGAGACCCAAATGGAGAGGGGCTCCCGAGTCAATACCAACATTTCATTGTTGGTTTTGATTTCGTCAATATTATTATTTTCACCCGCTTCGTTGCACCTGCATGGCCTCTCAAATTTTTCTATTTCGATTTCTGCCCCTCCGAGATTTCCATTTTCTTCCACTTTCCTCCCCAAATCTTCCTCACAATTACCTTTCTCGCCCCCCAATTCAACGTCGTCGTTTCTTATTTCTTCTTCTTCTTCTTCTTCTTCTATTTTTTCTTTTTCCTTCTCCGTACTTCCTTCTTCGGAGTCAAATCTCGGAGTGCTACTTTTCAAAATGCTCAACCGAAGGCGGCCATGGCTTCGTTCGGCATGGAAATACGAGAGCCTGGCCGGAGTTTTCACCGCCTCCATTATCAACCTTCCGTCTTCACGATATGACCGTACACGAATCGAATCAGCACCGGCGATTGTCGTCAGAGGCGGTGGTAACACTTTCTTATTACCTTGATTATCAATCGATTTCACTCGCTTCCTCGTCGTAGACCGCTCGAATTTCAGATCGGGAAAGACAACGTCTTCGACGAACTCGACTCCAGTCTCATTCCCTAAATTCTCAGTACATAGCGCGAGACTCTTATCACTCAAAGCGGAGCGAGAGCGCTTAACGAGGGGATGAACATAGTCAGATTGCAATTCCTTAATCGCCATTGCGGATTTCACTTCACCGCCGACGTCAACGGATTTCTTGCAGGCGGCGGCGTCATGGGAAGGAGGAGCAAGGGAGTTGTTAGCGTTGTGATTGAGTACAATCTGGTTAAGTTGGTCGCATTGGGTTAGGGATTTGGTGGAATCGAGATCGAGGAAACAGGAACTGAAAGCGAATTGAAGAGAAGGAGGGAGATGAGGATTGAATTTCATGCGAGGCCAAGTTGTTTCGATGAATTGAGAATCGACGCAGGATTGAGGGCCACGACAGACCATTGTCGCCATTTTTGGAGAGTGGAAGGAAGTTGAATTTTTTGAGTTGGGAGAGAGAAGAGAGAATTGAAGAGGGATATGTGAGGAGGGAAAGGGGGAGAAGGGTGTGAATTTGTAGTCCCAAAAAGTGAAGGTAGTGAGGAGTGAGGTAAGAGTGGTGGGGGCCCCTATTCATTCCACTTGACTTATATTATAATCCTCAATATACCCACACACTAACTTACAATACAAATATACTATATACCATCCTTCAACTCACATAAATTATATACTCGATTATACTAGAGCTCTAAATTTCTAGAGTTCATAGTTAATAAAACATAAAATTGATGTTTTTTTTTATTGTAGGATCCACAGACTCCATTAAATAGTTAGTGAAGTTCACAATCCTGTACCTACTACTTGAAGTCATTATTGTTATCATTAAGGGGGTGTTTGGTCTAATGAGTTTGTGGGTTATTCCAAACGCCTCACTATTTCATCCTAAAAGATATTGTTAATATAATCTGCATAATCATTTTTTGTAACTAGCTACCAAGTCAATTTTTGTGAATATAATGGTATTGTGAATGATGTCACGTATGCCTTTCAAATTTTATAAATTTGTTGTCATATCAATTCTTATCTAATTTGGAAAAAAAAAAAAAAAAAAAAAACTCTCCATGGAAATTTTTGAAACCAATTGCAAATTTGGATAAAATCGAAATCTTTTGAATTACAAGAGGTGATTGAAATTATCCATAAAATTTAATTTGGTATAATTTTCTTTTGAGTCATTAATTTGGTATAATTTAGCCTATTTTGAAAACATATAAACAATTTTCAAAATAACGAAATGGATAATATAATCACATATTGGATTGTCTTTTTGAGGTAAAAAGTTTAAACTCCACCCTTAATTGGCTGTATTAAAAAGAAAAATAAAAAGTTAATGTTTAATCCATGTTAGAGTCTCTTACCATATTAGTTCTTTCAACAGAAAATAAAATTTCACTTTTTAATCAATATATTTAGCTAATAAATTTAAGTTTAAATTACAATGTTATGCACTATGCTGTCAAATTCAGCCTTGAATTTAAAATAAGTTTTTGCATTATTTACATCTTTTTTATTGGTTGTATGATCTTTCCCTTCTTTTCAGAGGATTGTGTGGTCAGCTGTGGTACTTTTTTTTTTTTTTTTTTTTTTTTNTTAGGTTACAATTTCCCTCCCTTATATTGTTCTTTTGAATTATTTCATTATTGATTACTTTTAATTCTATTAACGTTTTTTTTTTATATATTTAATAAGAATATAATTATATAACTAAAGTTTAGAACTAAAATTAAAACAAATCTATACTTCATGTCAAATGTTTATTTATTCTTTTATTTATAAAAATAAACATTAGTAAGACATTCCCTCATATATATATATATATATATATATTAAAAATTCTCACTAATTCGTGTTTATTAATTTAAAGAATATTAGAATGGACCTTATTGCTTGCCATAGTCATAAGTGAGATAAAAGGGATTACAAAGAAACCAATTGAATAACATTAGGGGAATGAATCTACTATACTTTTAGTCTTAAAAAGGGGGAATCTACATTTTCAAGTTTTAAAAATCCAATTTTTGCCTCTGTATGCTTTTTTTTATTTTTTTTTAATTTGTGTATTAGATCTCAAAAGATAATGTAATTTAACCTATTAACTAATCTGACTTAATTGGTTAGAGGTTCAAATCTCCTAACCTACATATTAAGACATAACTAATTCGTGCATAACTCAACTAGTTAACATATATGCATTGAACCAAAATGTTAGAATTTCGAATCCCTCAACTTGTTGAAGCTGTAAAGGAAAAAAAAAAAAAAAGAGCTTAAGAGATATATCTTTGACCAAGAGGTTAGAGATTCGAATTCTCTCACACCAAATATTTTTTTTAACTAAATAATAAGATTAATCTACAAATTTACTCTATAAACTTTCATGTTTGTGTTTGTTTGGTTCTTGAACTATAAAAAAAACGTCTATTAAATCCTTGAATATTTGATATTTATAAAAATTTATGGATCTACTATACAGAGAAATGAAAGGCGAGAGTTTAGAATATTTTTTTTTTATTGTATCAATTATTTTTATAAATTTCAAATATGTTAAAGATTATTAGATACAAAAATTGAAAATTTAATGACCTATTAGACAATTTTAAACCTGTAGAACTAAATAAATACAAACTTAAAATTTCAAGAACAATTTACATATAACACTTGTGAAAATTTATAAATTTAATAAACACAAATCGAAAAATTCAGGAACTAAGAACACTATTTAGTACTATAAAAAGGGAGAGTAAGATACCAAATCAAATAGCTCATGCATGCTTGGCGAAAATAACATCAAAATATTATTTTGAAAACCTAAACGAGAAGTAATTTGGAGGCAAGACCGATTAATCTTTTTCATTTTTTGCAATGAAACTTCAATTTTTCTGATTTGAAATAAAGAAGCACATGTAAAATTATATCGTTGAGCTATACTTATATTGACAGTAAAATTATTTTCGTACCTTGATTTGCATGTCGATTAGTTTTTGAAATGAAGGGAGGAAATTTTGGGGTTGATTGAGGAAAAAAATAGAAAAAAGAAATATGTGGGCATAAAAATGTTGAGAGAAGAAAAATAAAAGAGCAAGTTAGTCCAAAAATTACCAGCTTTTTTTTCTTCTCATAAGCTTCCAAAAGAAAGAGAACAAAAAGATTCTCTCAAATATTTGTTGATTGTGATTTCCCTTAATTCTCCTTCTCTTCTCTTCTTAGCATATTATTTATTTAAATTTTATCCAAATTGTTTGAATATAATTTTTTTCCTCAAAATTCAATTTTCCTAAATTTAAATTTTATATTTAAATGCTGAGTATGATTCATATGCCCTTAAAAAGAGTCAACACCACTTGCTTTTGCTTCCGTCCAAACGGGGATCAATATTTAAAAAGAACCACAAGAATGTCAGCCCACCCCCTTTGAAAAATCCATTGCCTAAATACCCATTATTCCTTTTATTTTCTTTTTTTCAAAATTTATTTCCCTTTCATTTTATTCCCATCAACTGTTTTTTTAAGGATAAAATTATAGATTTTGTTCGACAACATATGCACGACTACACCCCACTCTTTTAATTTAGCTTTTTTTTTTTTTAAATCTTCTTCAAAATTTTCAATTTAGTCGTTCTTTTGATTTAAATTTAAATCTTCATAGTTTTGCAATTCATCCTAAATTTTGATCACATCCTCAATAAATCATGACACATACAACACGTTTATCGTAACAATTTGATCCATCCATTCAAAATAAACTATTTCTTCCAAGCGGCTTCTCCAAATTATGTTTACTTATGTTAATAGAGCTCTAATTTAATGATATACAAGTTGTTTTATTAGTAAAAGTTAACAAATTTTTTTGGAGGGCCTAGAAGAATGAGAATTTTCTTAATTAAAAATGGTCTAAAAGATTATGGGTGATTTAGTAGTATTATTTAGAGCACCTTTTCTATTTAGTTTTTATGTGTATTTAAGTTTTGAATTATAGGAGCGTTTGTGGTGCTAAATTGATTATTATAGTCAGCGGGTTATAATAGTTTGTATCTAAGGTGCATATTATTTTAGTCTGAGTTATGATAGTGTATGTTTAGGGTGTAAGCTATTTTTGTTTGGGTAGAAATAGTAAACACAATGATAAAGAAGAAAATAGAGGATGAGTAGGAAATAATAAGCACTGTAGCAAATAGTAAAATACTGTAGTAAAGTGAGTTTTGAAATAGTATTGATTGTACTTGATTGTAGGTTATAAATAGTTTTTTTAACACCACTATTATAAGTGGTGCCCTAAACATTAAGTGTGCTATAAGCCTATAATAATTCACTCCACTTCAAGTTGGTGACCCAAAACACCTCGTATATTTCTATTTATTTGATTTGAGATATGTTCATGTTGACATATAAAAAGTAGAGTTAATTTTCTATCTAGAAAATTAACAACTAAATTTACAAGTTTAACCTTTTTTTTTTTTTTTTTTATTTATTTCCACGCTCATAATGAAATAAAATTGAATGGTAGGTTAATTAATTTGACTTTTCCTTGGAAAAATGATTATGTTGGCTGAAATCTAGGGTTAAGCAATGTCACACAAACAGCCTTATTTTTCTCCATTGCTTCCGGATATCATAGATTCTTCAAGGGGATTGTGGTGTGACATGAGGATATATAGAAAATCTCTCATTCTTAATATTTTTGTCCACTCATCTTTTAACTTAATTGGTCTAACATGATTCCTAATTCTTTTTAGTTCAATAACGGTGAATTGGAGATCAAATTATTGATTTTTGGAATCGTAATTGGTGCATGCCGTATTCCACCGAACAATGAGCAGATTGACAACATGGATTCTCACTTTTATAATTATTGATGAATATATGGAAAAAAAAAAAAATTATATCTAATGCTTATGAGAGTGAACATCATGTTGTACTATACAATGGACTTTAAACCTTTCCATTTTTACATTTTGAAATTTGAAAGTGTTTCATAAAATATCTTTTTCATTAGACGAAATAATGAAAATTGACGTGGACAGATTAGGTGTACATGATATAGGTATTTACAACTGTATATAGAATATTAACATTATTATTACTATTTTTTAAAATTATATTTCATCTCAAACGATATTGTTAAATTTATTTACATAATTGATTTTTACATATTAGTTCCTACGTTAATATACCTGAATAATGTTATAAACGATGTCACGTATGCTATTTTTACACATCATTACTTGTCGCTCTACTTTACATCTTATTTTAATAATTAAAAAACTCTCAAAGGGTATTTTTTTGGTGTGAATTTTAAAGTTTACGAGTAAATATGAAACTTTTCAAAATCTAGGATATTAATTGTCCCAAAATTCGTTTGAGTATTTTGTAAACCTAGTTTAACCTAGGATCACAATCATTTTAATTAATTTCTCATTCTCTAAGAAAAAACTATGAAACTCAACCTTCTAGAAAGAGTGAGCAATGTGCAATGAAGTGCCTTTTGGAGATGAATAAAGTAGATAAGTGAGATATTGAGTAAAAAAAGGCTTACCAAACTTTTATAATGTTAGAATTTAAATCGTCCTCCATGCTATATTGTTCGATTTTATTGGATTTGGGAAAGCTCATAGATGCCTTTTTTTACAAATTGAATTCCTTCTTTTTCATTATTTAACTTTTCACACATCCATGTTGCACATTAAATAAATATTTAAAATTTTATTAATACAAATAAATTACCAACCATTTTTATTTTTTAATTTTTTAATACAATAATTGCAAAAAAAAAAAAAAAAAAAAGTGTGTATCAATTACCGGTAATTCGGTAAATAAAATAAAATAGAACTTCAAATGCAACTATATTAAGAAATCGTACGGCATTTTTCTTCAGAAAAACAAATTGTACGGCATAAACTTGTTAAAGATCCACTTGATGGGTGAGAAAATGTACGATAAATGACAAAGAATGGGTTAAAATAACATTTTAGTACCTTCAAACTGCCTTTTAAAGCTTTAAATTTAATCATGTATTCTAAATAAATCTTAAACTTTTTTTTTTTCTTTTTTGCAACAAAATAAATCTGAAAGTCAATCCTTTCCATTTAATTTTTTAATTAAAATTAGTTAAACAGTAATAATATTTTTATATTAAGAAAAAATAAGTTCTCAAAATTGACATAGGAAAAGCCTTTTTTTTTTTTTCTCTCTCAAAAAAATCAGTAGTTAACTGATTGTGGAAGAACAGTCTATTTTTAAGACTAAATTTTGGACATGAAAATATAAAGACTAATAGAATAAAACTCAAACTATTGAAACCAAAATAATATTTCAACTAAAATTCTCCTTGGTAACTATTTTACATCCAACTTTCAATTTTTTTGAAATTTATATTTGTTTTCTCCCGATTTATACTTGTTTTTATTTTTGTTAAAAATAATTTATATTTAAAATATAAAAACAAAAACTACTTTTTTTAGTTTTCAAAACTTAGCTTAGCTTTTGAAAAGAGAAAGTGCAAAATATAACATAGTAACTTAGTGATGAATGTAGAATCTATAAGCTTGATTTTAGAAAATAAAATAGTTATCAAACGAGGCTTAAATGAATAAATATCGAACTTTGACATATATATCATTATAAATCTCTAGATGGAAAAAGTTTGATCTAGGTCTCAAGTTCAATAATGTTCTATAATACATATTCACATCTATTTTAGGATTACTTATTAGTGATCAAATCAAAACCCATGAACAAAATAACATAACTTTTCCATTCAAATCGTAATATAATATTAATTATCATTTGAAAAGTCGACAGTTCAATCTCTAACTCCTACTAAACTAAAAAAAATCTATTATACACATCGTACCGCATACTTTTGAGTCAGGTCAAAGCATCTGGAGCATACATTCCAAGTGACTTAGGGTTACAGGGACTCCACAAATCCATGTGTAAAGGCACTAAAATATATTGTATTGGGTGTATATATATACACACACATAGAGGGTATAAAATCGTACGGAATGTAATGTGTGAAGCATATACTTAGATGGAAAAAGGGAAATCAATGTGTGATCCAGCTGAAGGCTGAGGGCTTCTTCATAAGCCTTCTTCTTCACTCCACTTCTTTATTAGTTCTTCTGACAATATATATGAATAATAATGGCCAACCTTAAAAATACCATTAAAGAAGGACATTACCATTATATGCCAAAATTTGAGATCTTTGCATATTATTACAAAGGACTTTCCACTTAAGCTTTCTAAGAATGCAAAGGGATTATTGCCATTCAAGGAAACCCAAGTTGCAAATTGTGTTGTATACTGTGTGAAAGATCAAATGTTCTTCCTTTTTCTCAAATTTTAAATTGGCACTTTTTTGAGTTTAGAGGTGTGGGATGCCCTAGTTAGTTGTTGAGCCTAAAACCCCCATGTGGGTCAACTTTAATTTGAATGTTAAGTGAGAATTAGGTTTAACTTCTAAAGTTTTCACTATTTAAATGGAATCATTAAATGTGATTCGTTTGTTACCTGTTTGATTATTTTTTAAAGAATTATTAAATTATTAAATACTACATCCACCTAGATGGTTGGGTTGGTGTTTTTAAATTTTTTTTTTTTTTAATCTATACTTTATTTCCAACAATGTTTTGAATCAAAATATAGGTAAGCTTTGAAAACAATAAAAAGTAATTTTTAAAAATATGTTTTTCTTAGAACTTGATTAAGAATTTAAATAATTTTTATTTAAAAAATGTAAAAATCATAGTAAAAAGATTGTGGGTAGATAAACATAAAAAATCAAAGAAAAAAAAGAAACGAACAAATTAATACTATACAGACCATTACTTGTGGTTAAGTGTGTGGACACTATAGTACTAGTACTTGTTGGGAAAGTTTTGTTTTCATATTATTAATATCTAATGTTTTGGATCAAAATATAAGTAAGGTTTGAAAACTAAAAGAAATCATTTTTTAAAACGTTTTTTTTTTTGTGAAATTTTATTAAAAATTTAAATAATTTCCATTTAAAAAATATGCATATTATAGTTAAAAGATTGTGAGTGAATAAACATAAAAATTTCAAAAACAAAAACAAAAAACGAATAAATCAATATAATACGGAGCCTTAATGACTATGTGGTTTAAGTGTTGGGACACTATAGTACTAGTACTTGTTGGGAAGTGTCGTTTTTGTTAGTGTTGATTTTTGTGGTTACGTTAGAGAATTGTATTTTGCTTAGTTTTGATGTTTTGATTTTGGGGATTTAGACACATTATTTAGGTCACATTTCATAACAATTTATGTCAAGTTCGATAATTATTTGTTTTAAAAAATTAAGCCTATAAACACTCCTCTCACTCCTAAATTTCTTGATTTACTATGTACTTTTTACCAATGTTTCAAAAAACTAAGCTAAATTTTAAAAACTAAAAAAAGTAGTTTTTAAAATTTTGTTTTTGTTCTTTTATTATATACAAGTATTTGAACCAATGTATTTACACCTTGTCTAATTTCATCGAACAATCACCGAATCCAATAGTATTATTCTTTAAAATACGTGATTATTCTCTTTTGATTTGTTGGTTTTAGGATTCTTCTTTTAGAAAAATTAAACACCAAAAAAATTCTCTAAAAAGAGAAAAAAAAGTTTGTGTGCAATGCATATTATGAAAGTGTTGATTATGCCAACAAAAAAAATCACTCCAAACAAAACAAAATCATAGACAATCATATAGGTTTCAAATGAATTGATATAAAAAATATATATATATATAATAATTAAAAAAAACGTGAAAAAACATAAAATAATAATAAATATTTTTCCGACAGTCCGTCAAGCAAAAAAACTACATGTCGGGGTGGCTTTTGCGTCAGATCATCTAATATCAGCGGTTTCAGAGTGGCTCCGCACCACCACTGCTGACTACACCCACCCACTTGGTCAATTTTTGGCTCCAAAAGTGCTACATGCACCCACTTCCTTTTCTCTCTTTTTATTTATTTATCGGATAAAAATATTTTTTCCCTTAAATTTTAAATTTAATTTCTATTTTGTAATATGTTTTACCATGTAGTTCTTAAATTTTGATTTTGATAGTTCTTAAGTTTCAAAATGTAACAATTTTACTCTTGAGATTTGAGCTTTGTTTCAATTTGGTTCCTAGACTTCAAGATTTTACATTTTTAACCTTCATTTTTTGTTAACTACTTACTTTTAGTCATTGACGTCGATGCCTGTTCATTAGTTTAAAATAATTATGAAGTAAAATTTTAAAAGTAATGAAAAATAGTGAAATATAATTTATTTATTATTGTTTTCAATTTATTAACATATATTAACACTAAAGATAGAAAATTGGTATTTTGTGAAAAATCAAGGTTAAAATTGTAAACTTTGAAATTTAGGGACTAAATTAAAAAACCCTCAAATGTAAAGTGTAAAATTGTAACATTATGAAACTTATGATGTAAACTAAAACCAAATTCAAAAGTTAACAACTAAAAGGTTAACATTTTAAAACTTAGGAATCAAAATTGAAATTAAACTTAAAATTTAGGGACAAAAACGTATTTTTATTTATTTATTTCTCTAATTTCCTCCTTAGTTTCCTTTTTTTTTAGGACAAATTAAAAGAATAATTAATAAGACATTTTTGTTGCTTTTAGTCAACGAATATTTATAGCTACGCTAGGTTGGCAAGTTCCAATACAATACCAAACCAAATTATAAATACTTGTGCCACCTCTGCCCTACACCCAAACAAATGGATTTTTAGGTTCTAATTTTATTCTTTATATTATATATTAGAGTATATCAGAAATGACGTGTCAAATTTTCGAAGGACGACGTATATATTACTGTTAGTACTATAAACTTTCTCATATTTCTTTTTTATATATTTTATAAAAATTACTAGTACTACGAAAATATTATACATTCTTTGTTCATAATAATATAATTGTGGTATTATAAATGACTTTTAACGTTAGTGAATTTTTTCCAAAAATATTGATGTGACGGATACTAAATTGAAGGGTACAATAGTGTTTTAATTAAAGTGTTGTTGGATAACTATTTTTATTTTTTTTAAATAAAATTTAAGTTTAAAATCATCATTTCCACCCATGTTTTACTACCTACATTTTAATAATGTTTTCAATATTCAAGCAAAATTTTGTAAATTATAAGATGTAGTTTTTAAAAACTTGTTTTACTTTTAAAATTTGATTAAGAATTCAAATGTTTACATATAAAATTGTGCTCAAGAAATTGTAGGAAACGAACACAATTTTTTAAAATTAAAAACTAAAAATCAATTAATTGGTATGGACAGAGTTAGCCGATGCTTATTCCCCAGATACCGTCATTGTTTCTTCTCCGGGAAAAGAAGTTCACGACCCGTAGGCCTTCTACCTCCACGCGGCATTGCTCCGTCAGGCTTTCGCCCATTGCGGAAAATTCCCCACTGCTGCCTCCCGTAGGAGTCTGGGCCGTGTCTCAGTCCCAGTGTGGCTGATCATCCTCTCGGACCAGCTACTGATCATCGCCTTGGTAAGCTATTGCCTCACCAACTAGCTAATCAGACGCGAGCCCCTCCTCGGGCGGATTCCTCCTTTTGCTCCTCAGCGTACGGGGTATTAGCAGCCGTTTCCAGCTGTTGTTCCCCTCCCAAGGGCAGGAATCTCCAAAAATCTCGGTTAGAGCAGGCATATGCCAAACGTGAATACCACCGGAAGCCACTGGCAGAACACCTGGTAAAGAGACCCAATCTTGAGTGAAATAAATACCGCGGCTTCGGTCTTTGGATCTAGGCATAATAACATATTTAATTGGTTACCTCATTAAAACATATTATCAATTTTTCTTTTACTTCATTATTCTTTTACCATTTTAATTATTTGAATTTTTTTTTAACAAATACACTTTTAGATACTGTTTTATAATTATCTCATTTTTTGTTTTTGTTTTTGAAAATTAAGCCTATAGACAGTCATTGCAGCTTCAAATGTATTCCTTTGTTATCTACTTTTTACTAATGGTTTAAAAAACGAAGCCAATTTTTTTTTTTAAAAAATAGCTTTAAAAAATTTTTTTTTTTTTTTTTTTTTTTGAATCTTGCAAAAAATTCAACTATTATACTTAATAGAGATGCAAATCAACGTAAGAAATGAGGAAGAAATATGCTTAATTTAAAAAAAAAAAAAAAAAACAAAATGATTAACAAACGAAGCCTTAGCTTTAAAAGTTTGAATTTTAATATTATATTTGGGTCCATAAAATTTTAAGATCGACATTTGTAGCCTTTGAGTCTAGTTAATAGTTAATCGTAATTGAGCTTTGGATCATTTAGCAAAGAGTTCAAATTCTAGAAACTGGACGTGTATTTTAACTAAACACTTGGTAAAATACATACCATGTGTTAAAAGTTAATCGGAGTTAATTCCAATTATTATTTTTCTGTATCTTTTTTTTTTTAGTATTTTTTCTTTTAATTTTAATTTTTTTTTAATTTGTTAGGTTTATTGGTGTCTATTTATTCCTGATTTTTTTTTTTTTGTAAAGATCGCTCTAATTAAGTTATTATTCAATAATATATACAAATTTATTAGAAATGAATAATTAGAGAGAAGAAAAGTGTAATCATTAATTACAAAATTATTGGAAATGAGAATCCAGAAAGCTATTGGAAATGGGAGATCAACTCTTGCGTTTTCAAACCCTTGGAACCCCAAACCATTGACTTTTAAAATTGTATCTTATAATGATACAAATGAGATGCGTTGGGTAGCTGACTTTATATCTCCTACTAGTAGTTGGGACTTGAATTTATTGCAATAAGCTTTTATCCAGGAGGATGTTATGGAAATTCCTAAAATTTCCATTAGTAGGACGAGTAGGGGCGATACATGGATTTGACATTATAGTAAGAATGGAGAATGTTCAGTCAAAAGTGGCTATAAACGAGCTATTCTCAATAGACTTTGGAGCAGAGGTTCGAGTTCGAATCAAAACTCAAGATGGTGCAAGAAATTGTGGAAACTAAAAATTCATGGAATGGCTATTTTTATTTGGAAAGCATGTCACAATAGTATTCCAACTATGAAAAATCTTGGAAATCGAGGTTTGGACATCAATCCTGGTTGTCCAGTTTGTAGAAGGAAGGAGGAAATAATGACCCATGCACTTTTTGAATGTTCTAGAGCAAGAGCAGTTTGGTCGTCTTTGTCACTTGATAGCTAGTTTTATGGGCTTAGGCATAGGGATTTTTTTTGGATATTTGGATTGGGTTGGTTGAGAAATTGGGTGATTCTTGCTTGTGCTTGCATTATTGCTTGAGCTATTCGGGGGGATTGGAATAATAATGTTCATAATCTGGAGAACATTATTTCAGTGGAGCACAGATGTGAGTGGATTATGGAGCATACGGAGGAAGTTGGCGTGAAACCAATTGTACAATTTAGGTCTATAATGGGCTCTCGAGTATATGATATCTCTAACTATCAGTTGTGTATTTTACATGTCGATGCAACTTGCAGAGTGAAAACTCCCGTGGTGGGTTTTGGTGGGGTTATTGGGTCCTCATCCGGTTCAATGATGGCTGCTATGCATGGTTTTCACAATCTTTCGTTAAGGCCTATGAGTGCTCAGACATTAGCTATCTATGAAGGCCTTTGTTTGGCGGCTAGATTGGAGCTATCTCATATATTGGCGTTGTCTGATTCTTTAGCTGTTATCCAAATGATCAAGGGAAGTTTGCTGATCCATGTGGAGGTGGCAAATTATGAGGCGATATTGAGAAAATTTCGAGTTATTTTGGTTCTATTATGTTCCAATACATGCCGCACTCTTCTAATACTACAACCCATGAATTAGCTAGGATGGATTGCTTGGGTTCCAATGCATTGTGGCATGATTGGTTTTTGTTGGAGATGGTCTCCTTGTATTTGAGTGATTTTTCTTTCGTTGTTGATCGTTATCATTTTTAATTTCTTTTACTCCGTCTTATTTTTTTAAAAAAAAATATTTACCTGTTTGATATTTTATGTATTTCAAAAATATCTCTAAAAATATTACAAATTATTTTAGTACTCAAAAGTCAAAACAAAACCAAGGGTATCGTTAGACATAGTGGTTGGATGGCGATTTTCAAAAATAAAATAAGTAATTAACTAATGAACCTTAGAAAATCTATTTGGATTGAGAAGATAATTGAATACTATATATATATATATAATTAACAAGTGAACAATATTGCGAAAAAATACCCAAAATCGAGATTTTGAAAGCTAACTTATATGCTTAACATGCGATCGATCGTACACGTAAAGCTATGTTATTTGATTCTTTCCACTATCTCACGTTAACAAAAAAGAGAAAAAAAAATTAGTAAGAATTATAATTTAAATTGTAAGAATTATTGATAGGGAATAAGACAATTGGGAATGATGTCACTTTTTTTAAATTAAAAAAAAAAATTATTGGATTGACATTAATTTGGATTTCTTAGACATTGTGGAAAATGACGCAACATGCATGTGAAAATGTGGCTGAAAAAAATGTATAAATTGAGTTATAATCAAGATTGTTTCAGACCCATGAGTTTACTTAAATCCATTTCTTTTGTCTAATGGTTGATGACTTAATGTCTACATATATTAAAGGGATATTTTAAAATTAATTTATGTTATGAGCTGTTGCAATTTCTGTGGTTGATTTGTAGGTGTTTTTATGTTTGGAGAATTTAGGACAATGTTTGACTCATATAGTCTTCAAAAGTTTGGGTTAGCTGACATGGAAATTTTGATTTTATCTAGTTTAACTTTTAATTTTGAAAGAAATTTGAGCTAAGTAAAATTGTGAGCTTTTGGAATAGTGAGGATTCAGTTGATTTCATGAACAATAACTATTTTTTTAAATGACTAAAAAAAGTTGAACTTAAACATACGTTTAAAATCAGTATTTAATGGTTTGTGATCACTAGAATGAACCAATTTTGTTTTAAGTGTGGTATACTTGGTATAACTCAACTGATTTAAACATTTACTCTTGATTGAAAGTTTTGAGATTTGAAACTTCACACTCCACATGTTACCCTCTATCTATCTATATATATATATAACAAACCATTTAAATAAATAATGTAAAAGTACGGTAAATTTTAAAAATGGTTATTAAATATATTTTATTATATTAGTAAGTTGAGCATAGGTAAATTGGTCAAAGTGTTGGTTAATTTCATTATAGACATGGTATCAAATTATAATCGACATGTGGGACATTTTCACTGATATTTTCTTGTTATCATGATTTCAAAATTAATATTCATTATATTGTCAAACAATCTAGAAACATGAAAAAAAAAACCAACAAGTTGTCTTTAATATGAATACAATATAAATAATAAACATTTTTTTATTGGTTTAAAAAACATATTATTTGTTTACCAATTATAATATATATATATATATATATATATATATATATATTTACTTTTATAATCTTTTTAAAGATATATTCATCAACATTAACATTTCATCATTATTTTTATCGATATTTTCAAAAAATTGAGACCTTGATATTTTGGTCGGACATAAACATTTTAAATAACTTTGATTATAAGTTATATAAAGGTAATAATAAAAAGTTAAAAATACTATTTTAGTCCCTATATTTTGGAGTTTGTTTAATTTTAGCCCCAATTTTAATATTTGTGCTTTTAATAATAATAATAATAATAATAATAATAATAATAATAATTTTTATAGAAGAAAATACACCTATATTTGTTAATATATTTTCAAAATTTACTGTAAAAATGCTAATAGATAAGAAAAAATTTAAAAGTTAACCAGAAAGGAAAAACAAATAGACAATTAATGTTTTTTTTTTTTCCGTCTCTGTAACGTTTTTATATTTTGTTAATAATTAGAATAAATCGAAAATATTGATTAATTGATTCCTAAATTTGATATGAAACTCCTTAATTAACAAAGGTATCAAGATGTCAATTGTCAACTGATATTTTTATTCGTACGAAAAGGAAAAACAGGTATTTTAATTCGTACCAAAAATCCAGATATTTTTATTCGATTGGTTTAATTTTTTTGTAATTATTAATGGGGAATCTTTTTTTTCTAAAGGGTGAATGTATGCGTCATATGGCTAATAGCTTGGCTTTAACGTGAAAGCCAAAGGTTAATTAAGGCTTAGGTAATTAAATTTAAGTTAATACTGTAATGTATTAAGGACAAAGAATCCAGTTCATGTCTCACATTATTAATTAAATACCCTAATTAATTAAATTAAACCTTAAAAAGGCCTCCTTTTTGGCCATGTTGCTCCCACACACTTTCTCCCTCTCTCTCTTTCTATATTATTTCTTTACAAAAATCTCCCTTTTTCTCTCTCACTATCATTTTTTTTTAATTTAACTTTTCAACTCCTAACATTAACCAAAAAAAATATATATATAATGGAATCATACGCAATCCATGCACAAATGCACCTAATTTGTAAATTAATGTTGAAAAGTAGCAATATAGATGATTACATAATCACCCTAATCCTATCCTAAATGCCTTGAATTTTGTTAAATGAAAAACAATAAATATGGTATTAAGTTATACTTGGATAGTTGGGATGATTTAGGAAAAATTAATGAATAATTAGGTTTTATTGTAAAAATAACAAAGTTCAATTAACATAAAATTTGTATTTATTAACTTCGAGAGTAGAGATACAATTATTGCTTACTTCCTTAAAAGAAAAAAAAAAATTCCGATCAAAACATAGTAATGGAGAGATAAAAAAAAAACTAAAATAAGTAAGAGTGTACTAAAAAGAGCACTAAATTTAAATTACGCTACTTAACCTAATTTACATGAGTGATAATTACAAATTAACGCTCTAGTCTTGTTTTTATAAAACAAGTTTAAACACCATCAATTATGTTTCCTAATATTTAGGGTAAATTGTACCAATCACATTTTGAAAAAGTAAACCTTTTAAATTACCCAATTGAGGGGAAAAAAAAAAACTCCAGTAAGAGTTCATTGCTTAATATGTTATAATTGAATCATCCATTGTTTCATAATTACAAATGTTGCTAAGTATTTTGGTTTAGGTTGGACGTTAGTTATCATCCATAATGCAACAAAGATAATGATAAATTAATCACATTCTAATAAGAATAAAAATTAGAGTGGTCTAATTAGTAAGTAATACAAACGTTAACTTCTCTTATACATAAATTTGTCCGTGTTTTCTATCAACTTAAAAACAATGTTCAATTTTTTATTTTATTATTATAATGTACATCTTTTGAACAATATAACAAGAGAGAAATAGTCGAACATGTAACTTGGATATTGATATTACATATTTTAATTTTTTTTCAATTGTAATTGTTGGTGGTTTAATCAATGTGTACAACTCATTCTATAATATACCCAAACCCAAGTATACCACTTCCATTTTGAATGCTCATATAATCTTCAATAGAATTCATCCACAAATAAAATAAAGTCAACCATGTGCATAGCTAATTTGATTAAAAATAACGAGACAAAGTTTAGTCTAATGATATGACTTGTATAAACTAGAAAGATATAGGATTTAAAAAATATATATTTTTAAAACACAAGAATGTGGGTGGAAAATTAAATGGTTCACTTTTAGAGAGAATGTTGACTAGGCATCAAATGTGATCTTCAAAGCAGATTGGAAATAATAAAGAAACAAATATATATATATAATGTAAAAAGGTGTGGAGAGGAGGGCCAAGCTTTTGTGCATCTAGGCATTCATTCTCCTGACTTTGTACTATAAATTCATACTTTCAATTATACATATTCTTATGTGTATGGGTTACGAACATTTCTTTACAACTTTACCCTAAATAAATTAATTAATTAAAGTTCACAGCCTATAATGGTACATATATGGGCAAGGACACAATAGTACTCTATACCCACTTCAAATATATATATATAAGCTTCAGATTCTTAAGATTAGGGGGAAACAGGAGCTTTTGGTTTGGATGCTTCGGTGAGTTTGGATGAAACAGAAAAATCTTACTCCTCAGTGGATGATTCGGCATCCTCGAGTGCTTATGTGTATGCTTTTTCTGTTTAGGAAATGCAAATGGAATCCTATTTCTATGCCTTCTGAAATTCGGTTTTAGGCTTTAACCTTCCCCTTAGGACCAACCAAGGGCTTACATTTGCGAATGCTCATAACGTCCTTGCTATATATATATATAGACTAGGGATTGAACCAGAGAAAATACATAATCTATAGGTCATCGGCTTGAATTTAAGAGAAAAATTTTAAAGTATTATATAATCATTTAAATTTTTTAAAATTAAGTTTATAAACACTATTTTCACTCATATCTTTTATGTTTTGTTATCTGCTTTCAACTAATGTTTTCAAAACCTAGTCTAGTTTTGAATACTAAAATATGGTATATACTTTCGAAAAGTTTAAATGGAAAAACTGTTGGAAATATTTTCAAATATAACAAAATGTATTGTCTATTAGTGATAAATAATGATAAATGTTAGTAGTCTATTAGTGCATATCATTGACAAACAATAACATAACATTTTGTTATATATGTAAATATTTTAACTTGTTTTGCCATATTTGAAAAAAGCCCATTTGTTTTTAGCATTTGACTAAAAATTTATGTGTTTTTTTAACAAACGTGAAAATCATAATTAAATTTTTTTTTTAAAAAAAAAACATAAATTTCGAAACCAAAAAACTAAAATTGAAAGACTTCGTTTAGTAAAGCATTTGGTTTTTGAAAATGAAGCCTACAAACATTACTTCCACTTATTAGTTTTTTTGTTTTGTTATTTATGTTTTAAGAGTGTTGTGAAAATCAAAACGAAAATTTAAAGAAAAAGAAAGTAATTTTCAAAAACTTTCTTCTATTCTGGGAAATTGAGTAATTGTTGAAATATTTAGATAAAAAGAAAATGGGGGGAAAAATGAAACATAATTTGGAAAATTAGTTAATTATTAAAAGAAATAGGAGAGTAATAGAATTTGAGTGGATGTGGAAGGGAGGGAGAGAGTGGGAAACACAAGAAAGAGAAGTAGATTCCATGTTCCTATAGTAAGGGGAAGGGATAAAAATATGATGGGAGAAAGAGACAGGTTTGTCCTTTGGAGTTTCCATAGGCTTATTTTCCTTTATTTATTTATTTATTTATTATATATTTTTATATATTTTTAATTCTTAATTTAATTATTATAATCTTTATGTTTATAATTAATATAAAAGTAAACAATTGGTTGACATGCTTTTCCGGGAATCCCTTTGGAAGCTGGTGGAGAATCCGGTAACGTAAGCTTTTGAAACTACTTTTTTTACCTTTCTTTTTCCTCTTCCTTCCTTCCTTCCTTCTTTCTTTCTTTCTTTCTTTCTTTCTTTCTCCTTTATGTCTTACCTTTTAACTCAATTAACAGCTTTTTTTTTTTTTTTTTTTTTTTTTTTTTTTTTTTTTTTTT
>QLSR01000057.1:288322-304735 GCA_031780015.1 Citrullus colocynthis
CCCCCCCCCCCCAAAAAAAAAAAAAAAAACACACACACACACACAGACATTTTTGTCACTCTGCCAAATGAGTTTTTGTCAAAGCAAGGCATAAGAACAAACTTCAGAACTATAGAATGAAAAATAAGAACAAATGAGAGAAGAAAATACATAAAGTTCAAGCATAATTTGGAAGATACAGAATCCAATCTTACCTGCATTCCTAGCTCCCGTGTGGGTACTACAATCAATGCCTGAACAGCTGATTTATGAGCGTTGATTACAGAAAATATCAATAGCAAATATGTCAGCGTCTTCCCAGAACCTGTCTAAAAGGATAAGAGTAACTGAGTAAGTAACGAACAGTATTACAGAAGTGCAAAATACTACACAAACAAACAACCAAAATAGTCCATTCTCCGAGAAGATTTACTTTATAAGCACAGAATTGACCTGCGCATGAAGCACGCAATCCCGACCCGAAAAAAGAACTGGGAGGGCTTGCCTCTGCACGTCAGTTGGGGAAACAAATCCAATTTCCTCAGTCCTACATCATTTAAGAGAAGAAAATAAAGGAAAAAGAAAACACCCCATAAGACAAAATGATAAATTAAGAGGAAACTCAAAAGATTTGATGGTATATGGAGACTTGCCTGCGCAGTATATGCTCGGGAACGTGTCCATTGCAGATCTCACGGAGAGTGGAAACCTCGAAATTAGAATCCGCTACGTTCTTTAGGGAAGACGAGCTCAGAAGGGGTTGCGGAGGCCTAGATTTAGAGATGGAGCAGATGGGTCCATTGGTATTGACGAAATTAGGTAATTGAAAGGATAAGTAAACTGGAAAACGCCTTTCACATGGGAGGAGCAGCCAAGGGGGAGGGAGTTTGGTAGTGGGAAGAAGGGTTGCAGCCATTTCGAACTGAGATTGAGCAGTATGGGATGGGCTGAAAATGGGGGAAGGGAAAATGGCGAGAGAGTCTGTTGGGGCTGAGAGGGATAGGGAGAAGGGCTGTAGTGGAGAGATCGCCGGCGCCGGTTGTGAAGTTGCCGGTGCTTTGTGAGTGGCGTAATACTGTGGAACCTAACCGTCTGGAAAAGTTTGGAGAAGGAATGAAGGATAAGGTTCAAAATTAGTTAAATTAGAGAAAGGTTCAAAAGTGTTTAATTTGCTTCTAATTTGTGTGTAAATTTTTTGACAAATTCAATTTTTTTTAAAAAAAAAAATATATTGATATAAATTTGAATTTTATATCCGAGTATACCCTTCGAAAAAATTTATGAAACAAATAAATACAAACTTAAAATTTTAATGATTAAATGTATAATTTAATTCTTAAAATTTTAGGTAAATTATTATTGTTTATAGTTTTGAATTTTAATTAAATCTGTGGGTTTTTTTTTTTTTGGTTAAGTTACAATTATAGTCCCTAAACTTTGAGGTTTATATATATTTGGTCTCTCGATGTCTAAAAATGTCCAACAAATCTTTGAACTTTAATAAGTGTCTAAGAGGTCTTTCAAATTTTCATTTTGTGTCTATAGGATTAAACATTTTTAAAAATTTACCAATCCACTAGACACAAAATTGAGAGTCGAGTTATATGAGACATAAAATTTAAATATACATGTTATATATATGTTTTATGTTAGTTGAACTATACTTACTTTGACAATTTATTTATTTTTATTGTTATTGCAAGAGAGGTAGCATTTCCATTGAGTATTCAACTAACAAATGTTTCAATGATTGAGATACGATTAAGTATGAAGAGATATTTTGTACGTAACTGTAATTTATATTATTTTATACAAATAGACTATTAAATATTGATTAAAAAAACTATAAAAGCCAACGTAAACTTAGTTGGGTAGTGGTTGATATGCATTTCATTTTTTAATATTAAGAAGTTGAATTCCTATGTAATTGTTGTAGAAAAAAATTATAAAACTGTTGAAAATATTTACAAATAATAATAAAATATCATAGTTTATCTATGATAAACTATAATGAAACAATTAGTAATATATGGTGATAGACTGTAAAATTTTATTGTATTTGTAAATATTTTGGTTTATTTTGCTATACTTAAAAACAATCTAATGTATAATTAAAAAAAACAATATATTAAATATTTATTTATTTTATTATTATTATTAAAGATTTCTATATTATTAATTAAAAAAAAAGCATTAAATTCGAGGTTGGTAAATGAGCCCAAACAATTTTGCCAACCAATCAATACAAAGGTCAAGTGATCCCTCGTGTTCTTGTTTAGTCGAATTCATTTCAAAAGTAAAATTTGGAAATTTTTGTTGAGTTCGACTTCTTTAATTTTAGTCAGAAAGAAATTTTTTTAAAAATTGAAATTTATTCATTATTACTAACTTATTTTTTTGGAAATTTATTATAAATAAAAAAAATCAAATTGTCTATCGACCACGACAGATTTCTATCGATGAGCGATAAAAGTCTATCAATTTATCGTTGATAGATAATGAAATTTTTCTGTATTTGTAAATATTTTTGCTAATTTTGCTATATTTAAAAATAATCCTTATTTTTTTAAAGATAATATTTTTCTTCTAGTTCAACAACAATATATATATAATTGAAGAGATTTGAATATCTAACATCTTGGTTGAAGGTGTATGTCATTTTTATCAAACTTGGTAAAATAATAATAATAATGATAATTTTCATTCTAGGAAAAAGGCAAAATATTAATATGCTTTAAAGATAAAACTAATTGACATTTTTAAAAAATAAATAAAATTTAACCATAAATTAATTATAAGATGTGTTGAGAATATGACTATCTCGTAATAATTATTGAATTTGAATTTCGTGATTTGCTTGTTTCTAACTTTTCTCTCTACATCCAATGACAAAAAAGTGTTCGTCACGTTGTGACGACTTTATCAAATAATTTGTCCATGTATAGCTATTGAGATAAACCTATTGGGTAATACTAACAAATTTTAAAGATTTTCTATTATGTCCACCTTATTATTTTAAATCTCTAAAGTATCTTTTCATTTCTAGTACATAATTTTGAAAATTTTATAATTTCAATCTATTAGTATCAAATATTTTTGTATAAAATCTATATTATCGATATTGAAGTTAGAAAATCAATTCTTAAAAAATATCAAAATTTTGTAAGTAAAAGAACGAGATCAATTGAACTTTCTTAATATGTGTTGCATGTATAATAATAGTTTGAAGATTCTATAGTAGAACAAATTATTTTATTCTCTTTAAAAAAAATCTTTTGTTTTTATAAGATTTGTCTAGTTCAACGTGATTGAATTCAAATCCCACACTTATTTGAAAACTATATTATTATTATTATTATTATTATTATTATTATTATTATTATTTGAGATATTTAAGCTTGTAAACATTATTTGAAAACCAAGTTATATATATATTTTTTTCAATTTTTTTTTATCCATTTTCATGCATTCCTTCCCATCAAAATGAAGGAAAATTATTCTTTTAAAAAAAAGTTTAATTTTTAAAAAAATTTGGTAATAATTTGGTAGAGTGCGTTTTTGGTGTAAGTATTTTTCACTATTGAATATATATTTCTCCATTTTAATTTTTATCCGAAGATATTTTATTATTTTATATCTGAAATTTTATACGAGTAAGTGCATGTGAATGCAGTTGAAGATGAAGTCGAACCATGAAATGGACAATTCGGCAGTGGAGGAAGGCAACCATTAGAATATTCGGCGATTCGTAATTCGATATCAAACGAGAGGGCTTTAATCTTAATGGGAGTTTCCATTGATCGCCATTCACAATTGGTGGTTCAAATTGATTCAGGAAGGATAACTCTCATGCACTCCATGTGACTACCCTTCCTTCATTACGTAACTTTCCAATCCCTCCTCCATTTCTCACCGCCATCGAAAATGGCCGTCTCTTCCGATTGCCGGATTTCCCTATCCGCCGCCGCGCATGTAAGGGATTCACCTGCCACTTCAGTGGTCGTCGGGAGGAAGTTTAGATCTGTCGAGTTTGGCAATGGCGAATTCATGGGGAAGAAACTCACGGAACCGAAACGAGTACCCGCTGCTGCTGTTAAAAGTGTTGGACGACGTGTTTGCATGTCTCTCACGACTAATGTAGCCATTGGCGACGCTGCGGTAATGTTGAGAATTCTGCAGAGTTTGAACTTGCCGATATTTGTTTTTGTTTTTCTTGCGTTGTGAATTTTGAAATGCCTTTGGTTTAATTCGGTAATTTGTTGACATTTGAAACTACACCTGGTGTTGCTTCACATTGATTTCTGGAATTTGTTTGTTAACATGTTGAACTGCAAAGGCTTCGTGTTGGTGATGAATCGTTGATCTGTCTCTGTATTTCCATAAAAGTTCCTCTGTAGGACGTTAATTTCCTAGATATGGTTTGAACTTCAGAGAAGACTAATTAGGATGCTGATTATGTTGCCAACTACAATGGCATTTAATCATTCGAATCTTTTGTTTAGTACTCTACGCCTTCTGGTTCCAGTTGAATCTAACAACTTACTGCAATTTGGCCTTAATCCGATCTGTATATGTATGAACAAACGTGAGAAATACCATTGGGAATGGAATCAAGGGACTGAAAAATTGTATTGATCTGGCGCAATAAGTAATATGTTGTTGCTTGTGACTTTGTTTAGTTGAGAGAAATAAATATGGAAAAAAGGGACCCTCGGACTGTGGTGGCGATCATTCTGGGAGGAGGAGCTGGCACTCGTCTATTCCCCCTCACCAAGCGGCGGGCCAAACCTGCTGTAAGTTTCCTCTACTAAACTCAATTTTTCTTTCGGTTAATATATCATTTAAGGTTGATTTTGTTTAGATGAATGTAATCTCTCTACCCCCGTTTAGTCAACGGGGAATAAAGTTGTCTCCGCCCCCTCCTCCATTCTCCGTCTAATCGGAAATTTGCCATCTCGTTAGGGGGTGGATTCTAAGAGTAATTGGCTATCTGTAATTTAATGACATTTTATTTTCATATATATCCATGTGGGATTTTGTTATAACGGCTGCCCTCTGCTTTCTTATGATTTCCCATTACAGGTTCCAATTGGAGGAGCATATAGGCTGATTGACGTGCCAATGAGCAACTGTATCAATAGTGGAATTAATAAAGTCTATATTCTCACTCAGTTCAATTCAGCATCATTAAATAGGCATCTTGCTCGAGCTTACAATTTCAGCGGTGGAGTCACCTTTGGAGATGGCTATATTGAGGTATGTTTCCTTCACTTAAATCATGCCTAGAATTAAGTGAATCATATATCCACAATCATATTCCCAAACCAAATATGACTTATAGAGCTTTCAGCCATATCTCAGGTTCTTGCAGCCACTCAAACGCCAGGGGAGGCTGGTAAAAATTGGTTTCAAGGTACAGCAGATGCCGTGCGACAATTCCACTGGCTTTTTGAGGTACAAAAAAATCGCTATCATGTTAAATAATGTGAATTATGATATTGAGAAGAATATAAAGAAATGGTTGTTCGTGACATTTTGGTTGTTCCATATACATTATTCAAAATAAAAATAAGACAAAGTGACAAAAGGAAAAATTGAATGTTACATATGTATGTACGTTCCTTGGGGTCATATCTGACGTAGAAACCAACCTACATGTAAGGAGTGAGATAGTAATAAGTCTTTCCTGCTGCAGGATGCCAGAAGCAAGAATATTGAAGATGTGCTGATTTTGTCTGGAGATCACTTGTACAGAATGGATTATATGGATTTCGTCCAGGTGAGGCTGAAAATGCATTTAAGAACCAATCTTCATCTGTTGTTTACATTCATTTCTGATACATCTTCTTTACATTGGCAGAATCACAGGCAAAGTGGTGCAGATATCACTATTTCTTGTCTGCCCATGGACGATAGGTGAGTGACAACTTGATTTTTTCCTTTTGGACGGTTAGCTAAAAAATCATTAATCCTGAAAGGCCCCACAGACCTTGATCAATGCAATCAGTTCAAACCTTCTTCTGTTCGCGGAAATTTGAGTACCTAGGTCTTAAGGTTCCAACTATTACAGAAATGTGTAAACAAAGGAGAAAGAGCATCTTTACTTCAAATTTATGTTTCTTCTAACTGAAAGCAGAAGAGCATCTAATGCTCCTGCAATTTATTTAAAAATCACATTACCTTTTATTATAGCCGAGCCTCAGACTTTGGTCTAATGAAGATAGATGACAAAGGAAGGATAATTTCATTCAGTGAAAAGCCTAAAGGACAGGACCTGAAGGCCATGGTAACATTCAAAATTGCCTTCACTAGAAACTTTAAATCAGTGGAGGAACTTAAATGATTGTTCTGATGAACCTAAACTGTATCATCTATATTCAAAATGAAGGCAGTAGATACAACCATTTTGGGACTCTCGAAAGAAGAGGCTCAGAAGAAGCCATATATTGCTTCCATGGGAGTGTATGTCTTCAAGAAGGAGATACTTTTGAATCTTTTAAGGTATTGTGCATCTAATGCCATTTATGAATCTAGTGATTTTATAAACTTAAAGGACTTTGTCGAACACAAAATATTAGACTTTGTTTGAATTTGTTCAAGACAGATGGCGCTTTCCAACTGCTAATGACTTTGGATCAGAGATAATCCCTGCCTCAGCCAAAGAATTCTTTATAAAGGTTTGTAATTTGTACGTAATCTGTCTGTCGAGACTGTTGTATCATTTTTTTTTTTTTCCAACTTTCTACTCGCAATTTAGCAACAAACTAATGCTAGCCTCAATGATTTTGCACAGGCTTATCTCTTCAATGATTACTGGGAAGACATTGGGACAATTAGATCCTTCTTTGAAGCGAACCTTGCCCTGACAGAGCAAGTAAGGCAACTAATCATTTTTCATTTACAATTTCTTATTCTTGCTCTCACCCTTTAGGACTTTCTCGAATTACTAGAATTGTAATTTGACCTTTTTATCTTGTTAATCTTGCTGTTGCACACCATAGGTCTAGTCTCATGTTTGCTTTATGCCTTTCAGCCACCAAGGTTTAGCTTTTACGATGCCGCAAAGCCGATGTTTACTTCAAGAAGAAACTTGCCACCTTCAAAGATTGACCAGAGCAAGGTCAGTAGTATGCTGCAGTCATCCAAGTCTCTATTATAAAATCTAACACAGCATTTTGGCAAAAAAACAAACCAGCTGAGCATTCTTCTGGTACCTGCCAATTTTTCTTTGCTTTTTATGTTGAGATAATATTTGGGTCCTTTGCAGATCGTAGATTCTATCATCTCACATGGAAGCTTCTTAAACAATTGCTTTATAGAGCACAGTGTCATCGGCATCCGGTCCAGAATCAACTCTAACGTTCACTTGAAAGTATGTATTTCATGGAATCTTTTCATGATATGCTATAGTGATTAGAAAAATATTTATGAAAATTTGTCATTCAACTATAAATTATTATTTTGTTGTTATTTTAAAAAAAGATACTTCTTTATACAATATAGACATATCAGATTTCTGTAACATGATGGTTAACATAGAACTGAATTTCTTACAAAAAATGAGTTCAATCCAATCCTTTGCAAAACGTAAGTTCTTTCTTACACAGAGTGATTTGTGATGAGATGCATAATGCAGGACACTGTGATGCTTGGAGCAGACTACTATGAAACTGAAGAAGAAGTTGCATCTTTGTTAGCTGAAGGAAGAGTACCAATAGGAATAGGAGAAAACACGAAAATAAAGTATGAACACCACACCCAAAAAAGAAAACCCCAAGATCTTCATATGTTCTGGAGCCTGCTTTTCTAATTCCTCATTGTTGATATAAATTATTGTGTGCAGGGACTGCATTATCGACAAGAATGCTCGAATTGGAAAGAATGTGGTGATTGCCAATTCAGAGGTAACTATAGCCGCAGGAGAATTCGAAATACGGACCTTTTAGTATGCCTGTTAAGCTATGTTCATTTTAGCTAACTATATTCGTTGAATAAATTATGTGTTATTGGAACCATATTGCAGGGCGTACAAGAGGCAGATAGATCATCAGAAGGCTTCTACATACGTTCTGGCATTACCATCATCTTAAAAAATGCAGTGATTGAAGATGGTTTGGTTATATAATAAACATGTTTATTATCCCTCATTGATGAACAAATAAATTATTATGCCTCATTATTTCTTTAGTCATTTCTAATTTTCAGTATCACGTAAAATAAGAATGCAGAGGATGTAACCTAACAGCGAAATATATCTATGGATGCATTCTTCTCCAACACAACGACCATGACCAAGCTGAAGGTATACATGTCTCGCCACGTGCTTAATCCCCAAAGGGTTCTGTCCAAAAAAAAATAATAATACTAAATATTTTCTTATTTGTATTTCAAGAGTACTCTCAAAATCAATGTCTAAGTTTTGGAAGCTAAAAAAAAAGTTTTAAAAAAATTCTTTGTTTTTAAGAATTGATTAAGAGTTCCGATGTTTATATATGTAATATGAAAATCTACAGTGGCCACTTAAAATTTTTAATATCTTACAGGTTTCCTTGATATCCAAATGTTGTATGATTGGAAAATTGTTTGATAAAATTAGTTGAGATATACATAAATTGGTCTAGATATTCTATGAAAAAGTGTATACATAGGAAATATGAAAAGTATGGGTAAGAAAAAGAGGAAAAACAAAAGAAAAAAAAAAACCTTTTAAAAAACCACAAATTAAACCACATAGTTACCAAACCAAACATTTGGTTTTCAACTTACCTGGTTCAAGTTATATGCTTTATTTAGATTTCACTTCTATTTATTAATTCAAGTAATTTGTGGATTTTTAGAATCAATATTTGTCAAAATCGATTTGTTCAAGTTTTCATTTCTTTTTTTCAATTTTTTTTTTTTTTTTTAATTTTTTTTTTTTTTTTTAATTTTTTTTTTTTTTTTTAATTTTTTTTTTTTTTTTTTCCTTCTGTAAACTACCTAAACTCCTTAATTTTAAGACTGAGCTAAATCAAAACCATTTTGGGGAAATTCAGTCTTCAATTCATTGAAAAAACTATCACGATTCAATGAGATTAAGTTTAGCCCCAATTCTTTTCTTTCCCCATAGTGAGACACTAAACGAATCCGCTATAGCGGGGTGAATGTAGAAGACACGTTTTCTTAGTCCCCACTTTTCAAGAGAATACTTTTAACATTTAATTATAAAATTCGTATAAGGAAGAAAAAGAAAAAGGCTTTTATAGTGCTATCATAATGGACGGAATAGTCAATACAAAGAATCTTATCTAAAATTCAAATCTCTCCATCTCCAGCTATCCCTGTTGAATTAAAGGAAATAAGAAAGAAATGTACTCCGAAAACGACATGGGGAAGAATCTTCAACTCCACCTCAGAAATAAACTAATTATGTTCTTGCGAAGAGGATGGCGTTGGCGTGAGCTTAAGGGAGTTGGCAAATTAGCAATTAACATACCTATTTAGAGTTTTCAGTTTCAACCTTGTCAATTCTCAGAGTTGTAGGGAGACAGCTTAAGAACTTATCCTCCATCCATCCTTTCGTGATCAAGAATGGTTTGTTCTTGACACGTTGGGGTGTGTTATTTTGCGGAGACTTAGGAGTGAGAAAAACAATTTTTCAAGAAACAACAAAATCTTTAGAAGGTGTATGGGTATGACCATGTTTAGTCTCTTATTGAATTCCTGTATCTATTTGAGCCTATGTTTCTAAACTAAGGGACACTTGCAAATATAGCAATTAGGCCTAAAGTATTAGTAGATAAACACAGTGCAAAAGAAAATTGCAAATATAACAATATTTAGATCCAGGTCTTGAAGTCTATCGGCGATAGACTATATCGCTCATAGGAGTCTATCAGCGATAGTTTCTATCGCCAATAGATTTGCTGTATTTACCGTTCTTTAAAAATGTTACTATTCATTTAATTATTAGACCATGCTACCTATTGCAATTACCCTTGTAAGGGAATTATTCAATTGACCTTTCTTATAGTTCGGCACTTCTTATGAGCATTTCTAAGCAAAATTTTCATTTAAAAGAAAAAATCAATAAACAATAATAAAAACTATTTTACTAAACAATTCTCTTATGCTGCCGTTTGTGACAAGATAAGCTCATGAAGGCACAAACGTGATCACATGATCACATTATGTCCCTGATACTTAATTCAAGAAGTTGATTGAAAATCCAGTTCCAGCAGCCGATCTAACCATAAAAGAATGAGAGGAAAAGAGTAAACACACCGCGTGAAATCCTTTCTGTCAAGACTCTGAAAATTACAGGCCGCCAAGCAAAAGGGAAGAGAGAGAATTGCTACTGAATCAGTCATCTGATCCTTTTCCCTACAAATATTTAGACTGTCGAGCAATGGTATTCGACTTGTCTGACATGCCCGAGCCTCTACTTCCAGTTATTGTGGAATCCAGAGTTGAGAATTTCCATAGCTAATAGCCATACAATGAAAGAAGCTACCGAGAAATAACCAGCCAAATCTTGTACGTTCCTGGCAAAAGGATATAGATAAGTTTACCAACACATGGTCATCAAATGGCTTAAAGTTACAATTAGAGAGAAAGGAGTATTATCCAGATATTTGACCTCACTATAACATAATTAAATTTATTGGGTTAAATGTAGATTTTCTGTTACTTAGGTAGGTAACTGGTCCATTCATAGCATCGATCAGCTTAAGACAAGACGTAACAGACATCAACAGTATGAGAATATATGTTAAAGATATGATAATTAGAATACTGATTTAATATGACATTCACAATGATCCGTTGAAGCAAAAGCTCAGAAGGAAGACGTAATCATTCACATCATCATATTTTAGAAATTAGAAGAGAAAGAAAATCTTTATCTAAAACAAAATTGAGACCAAGAACCAGAGATTGCTTAGTAATGTAACTAAAAAAAAAAAAAAAAAAAAATCTAATTAGCTTTTGAAATGTGTGAAAGTTTGACTATTTTAACCAAGTTTCATTGCTGCCCGATAAAAAAATGCCATTTTTAATAGTCAACCACATATCGAGGCTTCTAGACGCCTGAAGCAATTTTAGCACATATATTAATAATGGACTGAACAAGCTTATCTCCTCAGAGATCATTCTTAATGGCATTCCTTGAAGTTGTTGGTGTTGGAGTAGTAAGGATTGTGGCCTTGTGTTTTCAATGGGTTTGGTATGGAAGTATTGAAAAATGGCATGCACAAAGAAATAGTAATAATGCTCCCTCAAAATTACCAGATTTAATGCCATTAAAAGCTTTTTTGGCAACTAACTCGCGTTTCATACTGCCTCCTCCAGCAGCAATGGTAGTGGTCAATTCAAGCCTTTTATTTGGCTCTGCAAATAAGGATAAGCAACTTATAATTGAAGAAACGAGCTAACAAAAGATTATGTAGTATAAATTTAATGATTTTTGTTACTGAGATATCCAATAAAGGTTCCCATCATTTCTTGATACAAACCAATGAACTGAACACTAAGCTAAGAATATTCCAACCCACAGGATAAATCTTGAAACCCCTAATTAAGAACTAGCCGAACAATTGTATATGGTAAACCAGATCTTGCTTTACACATACCTTCTGCAAATCCAGGAGTGTCAGTGTCTGGAGGAAATATAAGAGAAATATGTATGTCATCACCAATGACCTCCTGTTGCAAGGCTTCTGCCAAACCTCGAATCCCAAACTTACTAGCTGAATACGCCGTGTAACCATAAATACCCACCTACACAAATTTATAAGAAGATTTTCAGAGTAAAAGATTTACCGATCTACTGAATTTACAACTCGCGAGTGTCTGCATGTTATCAATGCCATTGAATTGACCTAATAATTGAAGAAGTTCACTCCAGAGTATAAGTTTCGAACATAAGCACTTCAAAAAACCATCAAAGTACTTTTTGTTAACCAAGCTCACATCGCCCTCCTTTATATCAATTACCTGACTGGCCTGAGAAGACATGAGAGCGATCAATGCGGGTCGACGGTCCACTCTTTTCTTCATCGCAGGTAGGGCAGCCTTAATCATGTTAAATGCGCCCAATAAATTCACATCTAACATGAATTTCACCTCATCCAATTCCTACTCCGCTAGTTCTTGAGGTATGAACACGCCTTGATTCACAATAAGAACATCAATTGGGCCTGCTTCATCTACAGCCTTTGAAATGGCATCATAATCTCGAACATCGGCAGCGTGGACCGCCGCATCAATGCGAGTGGAGAGTCGGATTGCGTCTTTGGCTTCCTCGAGCTTCTTGAGAGAACGTGCAAGGATGGAGATTCGCGCGCCCTCCGATGCGGCCTGGTGGGCCAAAGCGAGGCCGATTCCGCTCGCTCGATCCGCCGGTAATGAAGACATGGAGATTCTTCAGAGGAATCTTAACGGGACGTGGACGCACAATTAGGTATAGGAAAACGAGGAGTGTGAAAGGAAGAAGAAGAAGAAGGAGAGAGATGAAGGCGTAATTGAATTCGCCATCGATGAAAGCTTTGTAGTATAGAATAGAAGTAAACTGTGAGAATTTGTACGGATAACTACAAATTGGGTCGAAAATGCCAAATGACCTTTCTCACTAGCGTCAAGTTTGGATCTCTCGCTCTCTTTCTTTACTTACTTCACTTCATCTTTCGTTTTCGCTCACGGAGTTGGTCACATCGAAATTGTCGGAGAAGAATAAGTTAGGGAAGAAGTCGGAAAAAACGAAAATGCAGGAGAAGAAGATAGAAAAATGAAAAAAAGAAGTAGAGAAAAAAAAAAAAAAACACGAAAGAGAAGAAAAGAAGAAAAAGAAAAAAAAAAAAAAACACGAAAGAGAAGAAAAGAAGAAAAAGAAAAAAAAAAAAAAACACGAAAGAGAAGAAAAGAAGAAAAAGAAAAAAAAAAAAAAACACGAAAGAGAAGAAAAGAAGAAAAAGAAAAAAAAAAAAAAACACGAAAGAGAAGAAAAGAAGAAAAAGAAAAAAAAAAAAAAACACGAAAGAGAAGAAAAGAAGAAAAAGAAAAAAAAAAAAAAACACGAAAGAGAAGAAAAGAAGAAAAAGAAAAAAAAAAAAAAACACGAAAGAGAAGAAAAGAAGAAAAAGAAAAAAAAAAAAAAACACGAAAGAGAAGAAAAGAAGAAAAAGAAAAAAAAAAAAAAACACGAAAGAGAAGAAAAGAAGAAAAAGAAAAAAAAAAAAAAACACGAAAGAGAAGAAAAGAAGAAAAAGAAAAAAAAAAAAAAAAAGAAGAGAAAAAAAAAAGAGAAGAAAAAAAAGAAAAAAAAAATAATAATAATAAGAAAACGTTGGAGAAGTAGAGAAGAGAGGAGAAAAATAATAGAAGAGCAGCACCGAAATTTTACATAATCGCGACATCAACAAAAAGATTATGCTTTTCCTCATCTTACTAATCATAATTGAAGGGGACGCCCCTCAACTCCTAATGAATTCCTAATTTTGATTAGAGGATCCTTTTTACTTCATTCAAGTTTTTTTTTTTTAAACTAGTTTCAATTTTCCTTTTTGTTTAACATTTTTTTTTTCTAAAATGAAGTCATTTGTCATTTTAAACCTTTAAAATATATCTTTTATTCAATCATTTCAGTAGACGGGATGTGATTTTTGTTATTAATGATTATTACAATTTTTTATTCCTTGTCCACATTAATAACAAGGCATAACTATTGTAACCTCCTAACCTATGCCTAAATTTTGACTATTTAAAAATAAAAATTACTTGGGTTGCCATAGCTAATTTAACTTTCATCATAAATCGTCACGGACAAACTTTTTGTATTTTAAAAATATACTCATCTTTTTATCATCCTTCTAACAAAAATGAATGCAACTTAGATTCCAATTAAGTTTTTATTCTTTCAAATATGTTTTTCTATAAGTTACAATTACACCCCAAATTTTATAAATATTTCAAAATACAAAATTAGTAAATATTGTATAATTTCAAACATAAACTAAGACTTAAAACGATGTGCTAATAATTTAAAATGATGTGCTAATCTCGATTTTCATTTAAAAATATTACCATAATATCTTGAGATAAATTATGTGGTAATCTCAATTTTTCATTCCAAATTTTTTTGAAATATTAATGAAAGTTTAGATTAATATTGAAAATTCTGTAAGAATATTTTTAATTTTATCGTGAGGGAGAAGAATAGTTTTAATTTAACCTAATATTAGTAATAAAGAGGACTTTGAATTCTCAGGTTGAGCCTGCGTCATACCCAATTATTGGATATTTCATCTATTTCCACGTGGCAGTATCTAAGAGATCTCTCAATAACATTGAAAAAACCGAGTCCTATCTATGTTGAAGGCCTTGATGGTAGACATATATTTCATAATTGTCTTTTATACTCTATTTATTAGAGTAAATAATCCAACAAAATACAAATTTTCATTAATGTTGTAGTGTATTCACTATTAAGACTTCATCCACTATTTTTATAAAACAAAATAATCATAATAATAATAATAATAATAATAATAATAATAATAATAATAATAAAAAGGCCTAGGATTTTGTATTCTCCCTCATCCATGCATAACTTAGGGTTTTGTGTTTCTATCCAATCATTAATTTTTTTAAAAAAAATTAAAAAAAGAAAAAATTCTCATTTGCTCATTTTTTCTCAAAATTTCTCACGTTTCTTCATCTTTCTTTCTCTGCTTCTTCCTCGCTCTCTTTTTCTTCCTCCTTCATTCATGGCTTCCTCTTCTCTCGTCGATGGGTTTTTGTCTCTCTCTCCTCTCCGCTAGCTTCTCTCCTTTCTCTCTCTCTAATCGCATAAAGGACAATGGCAGTCACGGTCAACGAGACAGGGCTCTTGATGATAGCTTTGGGCCATGATGGATTCGAGCAACGTGGGGTTCTGGACGATGACAGTAAACTATAGTGTACGGACCTAACCATTGACAGCGATAGGTAAGGCGACGAGTCAACAACGACAAGCAAGGTGACTAAGGCGAAAGACACGACGGTATATCTAGGGCTTCATGAAGAAGAGGTGGGATAGACGACGACGGAAAGCGCTTCAGGAAGAAGAAGAGATGAATAAATGTATATATATATACTATGATATATATTTGTTTATTTTATATAAACGATGACAATTTTTTATATATACTGTGATATATATATTTGAACATTGAGTCCATCTGTGATTAATATACTATGATATATAGTTTTGTTTATTTTTGACTACTTTGAATATATGATATATATTGTAGTACATAAATATAATTTATGATATATACTAAGATTTATATTGAAATTTGAGTTAATTTTTTATTTATATATTGTGTTATAACTGATAAAGAAATTTGATTAAACAATATAAACTCGAATTTTATATACTGTACTGTCATATGAATACTGTTATATCGAAATTTTTGAAGAGTAATTTGAGTATATTTATATTTCATATATTGGTTCGAGTAGTTGCAAGCATCTAATACAATGTTCGAAGATATATTTAAAATAATCGTGACTTTGCTAGAAAAACCAACAAGTTACTGTGAAACCTATTGTATTTGAGTATATATAAAAAAAAATATTTACCAGTGAATTTCATATATTGGTTAGAACATAAAATCCAATACAATGTTCAAAGGTACATACAAAAATAACATGAAAAATGAAGAAGACACTTGAAACCAACAAGTTGAAGTGAAAATGGAAAAATATATCATATTAAATGCATTTTCTCTTTCTTATTGAAAATGACAAGCGTGTGTGTGTATATATATATATATACATATGATGGTGTTTAAATATCTAACATGGTTTATATATTTTCAAATGTACAGTTAGATATAGATTATATACTATATAATATACATTATACATATAGTAATCAAAATATTAATCACCTAATATAGAAACGAAACAAACCCAAAAATAGCAATTTATGGTGTGCACTATTGTGTGATTGCAACTTATGTGGCGGCTGGAACTGCAATTTTTGGGTAAGAGTGTAGGTCGGACGTGGAGAAAATTTATGTGAGAGTGTCGGTCTCTAAATCCAGAAGAGAGAAAATTTTTGTAGACCTTTTTGTCGACTGCATAAAGAAGATAGAGAATTTCGTGGTTGGACATGGAGGATGTAATTTTGCTAAAGAGAGAGGAAACAAATCCCTACGATAAAGGAAAGAATAACCAATCATCAATGTTAAATGCATTAAATATGAAAATGGTCAACAAAGGTAAACTAATTAAGAAAATAAAACAAAAAATTGATAAATAATAAATTAATAACATACAAGGTCATAATGGTCCAAAATCTTACCTAAATTTCTTCAATAAAATAATTCAAACCGAAAAGTTATTCGTGAAAAATATAGGCTCATAATAATTTTCCACGTAAATCTTCTCAAAAAAAAAAAAAAAAAAAAAAAA
>QLSR01000057.1:305022-334566 GCA_031780015.1 Citrullus colocynthis
CATATTTCAAAAAAAAAAAAAAAAAAAAAAAACCGAATTGATATTTTGGAACATTAATTTAGAAGGAGAAGAAAATGAAAAAGATTATTATTATTTGCAACCATTTTCAAATTTTCTTACTGATTTATCTTTGTAATGCATTTTTTTAGTACTTTGTAATGCATATTTACTTGCCGCCAAATTAGGCGGTATCTATTTTTTAAAAAAACAAATTTAATATATTTAATGTTTTTTTTAGATTTTAGGTTTTAAATTTAATATAAAATTACACTGGGAAGGAAAAAACCTCAGATAAATATCCTACTTCAGGTTATAAATTCAATTTATTCCTTTTAAAACTTCATAATATCGTGATTTTATTAGGTGATAAAATATGTGAAATAATGATTATACAAAACTTATAATACAAGATATGTTCTTATATTAAAAGAATGGTGACTAAAGTGGATATAACTTGATGACATGTACTACTTCTATGAGATTAGATGTTTAATCTTTATTCTCATATTTATTATAGTAAAAAGGAATATAATGTTACGAATGCGACCAAACTCTCACATTAACTAAATAAAGCGGAACATCATGAATATATAAATTAGAGAAAATGAGTTGATCTAAATGATAGCAAATTTGAAATAAAGAAAGATGAAAAGAAAAAAAAGAAAAAAAAATCAAAATCAAAAGAAAGCTAGTCTTTTGAATAGTCTTTTAATTTTATTGTATTGAAAATAGAGATGGATAATCTTGTCTCCAACACAATAAGATTATCTTGCCTCCGCTGAGGTAATATCGTTTATTAAAAAGATGAATTATTTTTAAGTCAAAATCATATTTTCAAGAGACGACAGTGATGATTAGAATAAATAAATAATATCTCGATAAAAATTTGAGAAAATATAATTTAATAACAAATTTAAAATAAAATTAAAAACTATTAATATTTTTTTTAAGAAAAGTCCAAATGTGTATATTAAAATTCCTTACGGATTCCCACCTCTTTGCCATCTCTCCTAGGTACCCGATGCTTACTTTATAGTTTATATAATTAACATTTACAATATTATAATAAAGTCCCTCCAAGATTCAATAAATAAATATTGAACTCTTTTTAAATATAATTAAAAAAAAATTATAAATATAGTAAAATTTTATGGTCTATTCACGATAGATTAGATTCTAGATTTATCTCAGTATATTTTAAATAGATGGTGTATTTTATTATTAATTATAAATATTTTCAGCAGTTTTATCATTTAAATAATTTTTTTAATTATTTTTTAAAATATATATATAAAGAAAGAAAAATTAAAAGTGTCCCTCGGCCTTTTCTACATCAGTTGGGTCACATGCTAGTTGCCTTTTTGTGGATTATAATTTATAAAGAAAATGAAAAAAAGGAATAGTGTATTAAGTATATGTTAAATAAATAGTGGTGGGGGTTGTTTCAACATCTAGGAAAACTGATTAATTAAAGTTGTTGATATGACTTTCATATTTTTAAAAAGTATATGACTATTTGGGTCGGTTCATTTTTATCATTTTCTTAGTTTATTATCTCATGGATATTCATTCAATTGTAAATTTGTAATAAATTATTTTTTGTGTATGTGGTTGTAGTTATCCACAGAATTGGCTACAAACCAAATTTCTCACCAAAAATAGAAAATTGTTTTGATGGGTTTGCTCCACTCCTCAAATTAATTATGTACAAATTGAATCTTTAGTCATAAAGTAAGGTAAGAAATTTGGTTTAAGTTTAAAGACCTACCCACTAAAAGAGGATTTAATTGTCATCCTTTCACAAGTTTACAAAGATGTTAGTGCAATTTTATTATTCTATATTCTATATATATAACACTATCTTTCTTGTTTTGGATACAGTTTTTGTTTATTATTTAAACTTCAACATATTACCATTCTTAGGTTTGGTATTTAGTTTTTATTTTATTTTTAAATGTTACATTTTTATTTTTGATTTTTGAAAAGTTTGTTTCCATTTGATTTGATATTAATTTGAATCAAGTAATTTAAAGGAGCTAAATTAATTTTACTATTTTCTTTTTTTGTCACTATTAAAATTAAAGTTGATTGTGTATATGGTAAAATGAGCAAATTTATTTATAAATATAACAAAATTGCACAATGAAATTTATCACTGTCTATTAGTGATAAATAGTAATAGATACTGATAAAAGTGTATTGACTTGTGTTTTATTAGTGATAGACTTACTGTTTATCAATTTGGAAAGGTTTTAAGGAACAAAATAATTGCAGTTGTAGCACAATGCAAAAGAATTTGCAGATATAGCAAAATTTAGATTATAATTATGCAGTCTATCAGTAATGGTAAGAATCTATAGATTTTGCTATATTTGCAATTTTTTAAAAATATTGCTATACACTTTAATATAATTGTTCTTAAAATTAACTAAAAAAGTTTTGCCTCATAATTTTTTAAACAAAAAATGAATCGTAATAAAGATTCAAATGAAATGTAAAATATTAAATTCAAAACTTAAAAATAAAATTGAGATAAAATGAAAATTAAACTCAAAATATTACCATAAAAATTAGCATTTTAGAACTTAAAATATCATATCGAAATTAAACTCTAAATTTATTTTAAAATTAAAGGTCGAACTAAAAATTATACACAAATAGTAAGCAAATATATCCCTTTCGGTTTGTCACAGTTACCTTTAAAAATGAAAGTGACTAAGTTTGGAAGACATTTTGACCGATCCAACCCTCGTAGTGTCATAATACACCCATCATTTTGGTATACTTTATATGTAAAAGTTGACAATTTACAGAATCCAAAGTTAAAGCTTCACAAATCTCTCTCTCTCTCTCTCTCTCTCTCTCTCTCTCTCTCTGTGAGTATGTTTCGAAGAACTTTAGCTTTCTCTGCAGCAAAGATCCAGACAGCTATTCAAGCATGAAAGCTTCCTCATGTCCCATTGCAGGAATGCCAGTTAAGAGCATATTCTTCAAAATCTCGACACTCAATAAACCAAATCATGAATTCAACTCATCTCAGCTTTTGCAGAGTCTGATGATTCTGTTACATTCAGATCAACAAAACAGAGCATGTTTCAAGGCAGATCTCTTTCTCTGTACTTACAACTTACAACCCATAAAACAAAAATTGGGAAAGAAAACAAAACTGAGGAAGATAATGAAATTGGTATATTATTAGAACAATTACAAATTTTTCACAAAAGGGGGAGAGGAGGTTCACAAACCTTAGGTTAATTAACCATCCAATGAACCACATAAACCAATTAACAAACCCAGTAATTAACACAGCCTAAATAATATTAGCTTCTTCTTCTTCTTCTTCTTCTTCTTCTTCTTCTTCTTCTTCTTCCATGTACAGCCATCACCATTAACTTAATACTTGGTGAAAGAATTTTTTTTTCTTTTATAATCTGAGTCCTGATAACCCTTTTCTTTAAATTCTTCGAATCCTTAACCCTTTTTAGGACGGATCGAATGGTTGTTGGAAGATACTTGTGAGTTCACATCAATACTGATATGAAACTGTCGGTTTGGCTTTATATTATTGTGTCTTCCACGCCTCTGTTTTCTTGCAGGCTGCAGGGACCTAGGGATGAACACGCCGGTGCCCTTGCTTACGCCGCTGTAGGCAGCGGCAACCACGGCGGTGGCATGTTCATGCGTAGCCAGTGGCCGTGTGGGGTAGTGCACTCCATGAGACAGAGCCTGCAAATTGATCAATCTTGTTTGAATTGATAGAGACAACAGAGAGATTTAAAGAACTTATTGATCTTGAAGATTGGACAATACCAAAGTGATTGAAAATTGAAATATTATATCCCACCAGATGGCTGAGATTTGAACCTACAACCCAGAATGTAATAACGTCTTAACATTGAGCTATGTTCGTGTTTGGGATGGAAAAGGAAGTACCTGAAGAGAAACATGTGGATGAGGGAGAGGGTCTTCGTTGTCATCCATGAGAAGAAGAGAAAGCTGTCTGCTCAAATCAGCAAAGAACAAATCATCTTCAAGTTCCAAAGCAACTTCCATGTTTGTCTAAACTCAGAACTGCAAGAAGAGAGAGTTAGCTTGCTGGGTGGGTGTCTGTTGGCAAAAGAACTAAAGAGAGAATTACTTTTTTTTTTTTTTTCCTTTTCTTCTCTCTCTTTCAGGATATATAGAATTTAGAAGAGGGAAAAAGTTAGTGATGGGTGAGTTAAAACCACATTGGCTGAGCATGTGAGATGGTGGGTCATTAGCCACAGCTGGCCAATCTGTCTAAAGTTCTACAGACCCCACAAGAATCATTACATGGTGTTATCCAGTTGGGGAAAAGATGAGGATCGGTTGCCGGCAAAATCTTCCCCAAAACCAACCACCATCTCCAAGCCAGAGATTAGCTTAAATCTTCTGCGCACTTGGGTTTTCTCCAGAGCATTTCTTTAATGGATTCTCTGTTCATCAAAGCATATCTCATTAGCATGTTTCATATGACGACTTAGATCTGATCGAGAATCTTTGACAAGTATTCAAAAAAGCAATAAATGATCTGTATTCTCGTAAATGAGAGAAGATCTACCTGGCTCTCAACTTGAACTAGCTAAGCTAACTGTCATAGGTACTCATCCGTGCATCTGTGTGTTGTTTAAGACCATTAGATCTAGGAGTCGGTGGACATCTCTTTCGCAGGGCCCCTTGCATTTGTAGTGTCAAGGAACATGTACAACGATGAAGAGATGTTTAGCTCATAATTTTATTAAAACAACGATTGAGAGAGATGCAAATAATAGAAAATAAAGCCACTATACAAACATGAAACTAATCCTTCTATGGTCGAAATATACAAAATCTTATCTTTAAGCCAAATACCTCCTTTCCTAGACTATGTTCAATAATTTCAGGAAATCCACAAACAAATATTATCATAGAAAAAGAAAAAGGGGAATCAAATCTCCTCTACAGTCAACTTCAGAGATAATCGAATGAACATATTCCAAAGGCTCAATAAAATCCATATCACTATTTTCATCCACTTTACAGTGAACCCAAATGTGCAAAGTACTAAACTATTAATCATGGGGATAGCAGGGTTCCACAATTTCACTCGGTTTGCTAGCTGGTAGAGGGCCCCTCCATGTTTCCTGCCCAACTTTCTTTGTGAATTGGAGGCCTCTACAGGTAAATGTTAGATCAAAGAGTTCTTTATTTCTACTATAGCATTAAATGTTCAGCATCAGTAAATCTCTTGGTTTCTCCAAGATCAAATCCTGTCTTCAGCAAGCAAACCAATCAGATTTTGGGATCAACAGCTGGAGAGAGAATTCATTGTAAATATGTTGTTATAAGAATAATATCACATAAAACTAGAAAATCAATAACCTCCTATGCAAAAGATAATTTGAGTTAAAAAAGATTCACCTTCTCTTCTTAAGACAATTTTACTCACTCTAGTGTTTAAGTTTCAAGAGTACTTGTCTCTCAAAAGTAAGTTTCAAACCCGATGAAATTTAAAAGCAAACAAATTTTTGTGGGAGAAAAGTGCTTATTAAAAAGGTAAAGTTCTAATTTGAAGAAGAGACACTTATAGACTAATTCTTGATCATTTGGATGGTCAAGTCTCTTCTTCAAGTTAGTTAAAAAGAGAAAAAGATGCATTCATTAAAAAAAAAAAAAAAACACAACTCATAGAATTAAAAGATATAACCTAAATGAAGAGTAACGTATCATTTACAAACATGTTGTATAAAACGGGAGGAAGAATGAGAGAGGCCAAAGACAAAACAATACAGTGTTTTCCTTTCTTTCTTCTACTTAACCAGATAAAAAACAATCTTCCCAAAGGATTGGCATCATTGTTCAATATACAACAGCAACAAACTTGTTGCCCATTTTTCCAAGCTGAAGCTGATACAAATGACAAGGAAATCTTAAAAAATATCCACTGTGTTAAGTCATAATCATGGTTAGCAGTTAATATTCACATGGTTGCTTGAAGTAGAGGGATGAAAGAAGTAAATCATTGTGCAATACATCAGTCTTCTATGGCGACAAATTCACAGCTCTATTGTTCTTTTCAGGAATCTTTGAACAAGAAAAAAAATTATACAAAATGGGAATAGATCAGACCCCACATCAACCTTTTTCCATTAATTTCCGTGTCAGAGGGGGGAGAGAGCCATCTGACCCAAATTTGTAGATAAAAATGCAATGTAATATTAAGCCCCACTTGCAGTATCCATATCCGTAACACCGTCAACCCCCTTAAAAGCCACACGTAGTTTTCGAAGACAGGAAGTTTTCTTATCATTCTTAGAAGCTACACCAGTCACATGGACTACGTCTTCCAAAACTTTACCCATCAAGTCAAAAAGTGGAACACCCAAATTTGATCTGGTCATCTCTTCAAGTACAGGAGGTGCCTGCATGTACAGATTCTTCCCTCGATGCGTGACACTTGCCTTTGATAACAAGAGCTTCGGATGATCTTCTAACAGGTCAATGAACTGTTTCATACAAATTCAAAATGCAAGGAACCGTCATGAAGAATTAACAAGATTTCTCAAAATCTGAAATTTACTAACACAGCAACAACTGAATACAAGATGAATACAGTGATGATTCTGTAATACTGCATATAACATGTAGTTTCTAGAGGTGGCATAAGCTAAATAACTGACCTTTTGTAAAGTAATTGAAGAATCCAGCTCAATAAGAACGCCTGGACCACAAACAAGACAGTCCTTATCTTTTACAAACTCGGTCACCTTAGTGTGAAGACCTTCTGCACCATTATATCTGGAAAAAGATCACTTGGCATTAAATCCAATGCACTTAGAAATTAAGGCCACAAATAAAAGGAAATAATGGCACAATGTTAAAAGGCAATAAGAAATAATGGCACAATGTTAAAAAAGGAGCCTACTAAAGGAAGAGGCTTCAGCTATACAAAATAGTGTCGTGAAAATAATTACATATGGTCTTCGAAATCAAAGCCTATAGGAAAACATGAAATCTAAGAAGGGACCAAATATAATTAGGATTCATCTCCAACCCTCAAAACAATATATTATTCCACTACCCCAAAGAACCAATAATAATAAATCCAAATGTCTCATTGCAGTCTGAAGTGTTATGTACCTATACAATCAGGAGTAAGAAATAAAGATAAACAATATTAAGTTGCACAACAAAATTATTATTACACCCGTATTACGTTAAAATGAAAGGGAATTGTCACATAGTTAAAGGAAACAGTACGCACGTTAAGTAGTTGGATAGAGTTTTGCTGCATCCTGATACAATCTTCAACGTTTCCAGTGCACAAGCAGCTGATATAATTGCATTGGTGGAAGCAATAGCAGGTATGATATTCTTAACAACACCCTTAAAAATCACTTACAAAATGTAAATCAGTAGGGGCATTTGTAAGTCGCAAAGAGTGAGTAGTTAACAAAAAATGCAAACAGAAAATATGTAGCTAAAAGAACAATCACAAGTTCAGATAAAAAGACAAAACAATCATCACTTCAGTGATGTGAAAATGCCCAGACTAATAGGTACCTGAGTTAGTGAATATGTAACTCCCGGAATGCCAAAAAGCTCAGCTCTCTTAACAGCCTAAACATGTGGGTGGATAAATTAGCAGTCGAGAATCAGTAATTGAAAAGAATTACCAGATCTTGCAGGAATTTGTGTACCTCACTGTAAACCCATTTCATATGTTCAGAATCATCTGGATCAAAAGCTTTTCCACTATGAACCTAAAAGAAAAAGTGCTGGTAAGTCCAAAAGGGGGGCATTTACAATCATCAACGAGAAGCCTGATAACTAATGTACTACCTCATCCCATTTAATTAGATGGGCATACTCGATACAATGAGCAGCAGTTCTAGGAGTTTCTGCTAGGGTACATAATGGAAACTTTACTTGAGGTGGAAATAGCCAGATGGTACACTCGAAGCATGGTGTGACCCCTGGTAAAATTACCCTCGCATGCCCCTTGAAGCCTTCAGTTCCACCATCTACCATTGGTTTAATAGTTTCTTCTAATGGATTATCATCAGAATCATACTCTAGATGTTGCAAAGAGAAAATAAAGGACATTTAAGTTCTCATTCTTCGACAACACAACATTAACATTTAACGAAGGCAAGATGATGAAGAGACGTAAGGAGAACATAGCAAGTCCAAAAATGGCATACCAAGGAAGCTACAAGCGACGGAATTGATGTAACTTCGAGCTTCAATGGAATCAAGACCAAGTGCAATTATGTGAAAATCGTTGTAAAATTCAATTTCTTTATCCTCAATCCGGCAAAAATGCGGCAGAATATTGACACCACTAACTCTCTCCATAACACGTTTTGCAGCCACCTCAGCTTTTGGCTTACCAACATCTTCAAGCCTGAAATGCTACCTAGTGTTATTCTCCTGACTGCCATACTAAATCAAATGACTATTGTAAAGCCATGTGCAAATGTACATGTGTAAATGTGACTTCTTCAAGGAGTCCAGGGTCAAATCATACCGTATTAATAAAATATCCTGAAAATAACTTTCTTTCAGGAAAATCTATTGAAGCACCATGCTTATTCGGCTGGTTCAGAATTCTAGTACAAATGGTTAAAAGGAAAGAACATTCGATCCATTGATCTTTTTTTCTTTTCTCTTTCTTTTCGATGTAAGAATTGGACTTTCATTGAGAAAAACATGCAAGAATTGACATACAAAAAGGAGAAGTCCACAAAACGGGAAGCCTACTATGAGAAAGGCTCCAGTCAAGTAAAATGTGACATTCGATCCGTCGAATTCTAGAACCAGTGCAGCTTTTACAATAACAAATCATAAATATATATATATATATATCATCAGTCAGTAATGGATGAAACTTAGAAATACAGATCAATTTGAAAAGTCATCACAGCGCAGTATTCAATCTACAAATAGTAAAGGTTCTAAACCCACCCCCCGGGCCACGGTTGTTCAAAAATCAAGAAAACACACTACGAATAGAGGTCGAAAGATACATATAGAACCAAGAAAATAGTTGAAACCTGAAGAGAAACTGACGATTGAGATTAGTAACTTCGATGCGATCCATGTCAATGACTTCCAAATTCCGGAAACCCGACAAAGCCAAGTCCTTCAGGAGCTCGCAGCCCAACCCCCCAGCTCCTATGACCAACACTTTCACATACTGTTGAAGGTCATCCCTCAACTGTAATACATAACAACTAAGTCGTAAGACGATTGCAGACCATGTACTGAACACAAGGTATTCGACAAAATGTCAGAGAGAAGAAGAAGTACCCACTTGGGAACCGGGCTCGAAATTGGCGCCGATGAGGTTACCGGGCCTAAGAAGGAGCTTATCGAGGTCCCTCGATCGACTAGATTGGACAACAGAGCCCGCCATTTGAAAGCTTTACAGCACCGACTCTGGACTGCCGGAGGAAATTCTTGGAGTGTAAAAGAGAAGGGCAGAGAAAGGTAAAAAGGGGTTTCCGGTGGCAGTGGAAATGGGCGGCGAGGGAAGATGGTATTTTGGGTGGAAGTGGAAGTAGCTTGGTTTTCACGCAGGATTCAGTCGCTGTTCGTTGAATCGCAGCGCCCTCAACCTCAGTGGCACTTAGCCAATTCGGGTTGGATTGTGGTAGAAATGTTAAAACCCAATCCCGCGCCTCGGTATATTTTCATTTTTTATTTTTTATTGAAAAATAACTAAATGCATCTCAAACGGCACTTGTCTCTCCACATCAATAAATTTTTGAAAAATTATTATAAATAAAAAATATCAAACTATTTACAAAGTTTGAATTTTTTTATATTTGTAATTATTTTCAACAAATCTTTCTATTTTTTAAAATATCTCTAAATTTTTCTTAAATATTTTAATTCATTTTTTATGTATAGGATAAGAATGAGATGCATAAAGATACATTGGGATACACCTAGTATTGCCTATAAATATTTTTAAATATAACAAAAATATCATATAGTATATTAGTCACATTTTGTAATTTTGAAAAATATTTGGGCTCATTTTGCTATATTTGAAAACAACTCTATCTATAATCATAATTATTGCTTTCTTTTTTGTTAAAGTTAAATGGTTCATTAAATTCCCTTTTTACCCAAAAAAAAAAAGAAAAAAAATAAGTTATTGTGTTAGTCGACCATGTCGAAGGATAGGTAGGAGAGTGAAGAAATATTAATTCAGTTGAAAGAGCAGATCAACTCGTCAACTTATAAAATGTTAGTAAATATCTTAACCATTTGAGTTATACTCATTGGAAGGGGGACGAGATTAGTAGCTATTGAAATTTGACATTGTTTTTCTTTTAATTTAATTCAATCATAAAAGATTATGGTAAAACGTTTTCAAAAGGAAATAATTAAAAACCAAATGTAACCCATAAATATTAAAATGATAACTTGATATATTTTTTAAAAAACATTCTTTTGCTTGTAACACTTTTTTTTTATATATAGTTTAATAATACGCGATTTTTTGTAGTTTAATAATACGCGATGAGATCTAAACTTCTAACAGTTATGAATCATTTTGTTTTATAACCATGATTTAGGTTTCCCATTTTGGTTTTTTACTCGTTTACAATGATTTTGTTAGACCATACACTAAAATTTATAATATTATATTTTAAGACATATTTTGTTTAAAATGGTAAGAAAAATAGTCATTTCAAACTATTACTCCATCATTCAATGTATATTGTGTTATATGAACCAATCTTTTGATATGACCATTCAATCAATTTCAATCCTCCAATGTTTATGTGCTATAGTTTTGAAAAATAATTAAATGTTAATGTTAATAGAATTACCAAACTCACAAATATATGAAATGATCAACCTTTCTAACTTATTTTTTTATATATTTTCCTCATCACACTGGCATATCTTATTGAGCCAAATTCATACTCCTGAACAAATCTTGTAACTATGCTATATCTTAGTTGCTAAAAAAAAAAAAAAAATTCTTCGATTGTGAAAACATTATTATTATTTATTATTTATTTTTTTTTTGTGAGCACAGGAAATTGAATGTTACACCAATAACCATTAGTCAATGAAGATGTGAAACATGTGCGTGAGCAGTGAATGTTGTTTATGTAGATATAATCATAGTCTTCAATTGTTAAAACGCGTATGTGATTGAGTGACTTGGTAGAATTTCACAACTCTCTCGAATAAGGTAGTTGATTTTAGATAGTGTTATTTTGGAAGTATTGTGAAGGAGTTTAATGTTGCTCTTATGCTCTTTATTGTTGTCCTATCATTTAATTTATTGTGTTGTTTGCAACTGCGAAGGGAAAATCTCCACAAGATTTTAAATCCTACCATAGTCCCCACATAGTTTGAGCTTATTCCCTATAAGCACTATCACAACATCTAAAAACAACAAAGTGCGCCTTAACTTCCTACATGTCCTTAGAGAGTTGGGTGCACGCTCCGTCATTATGCTAGAGAACTATTTACCTAGATAACACACAAGATTTATATCTAAAGGAACTTCTTCTGGCTGTCAAAATTTGTTGTAACCCAACATGACAGCCAATATGTGCCCCTTAAAAGAATCCATCATTTGGAGGGATCCACCATTGTTGTAGAGGATTGTTTGTTTAATTATTACATTGACTGTCAAAACTTGTTAACCATTGCCTTCCTTCCAAAGAATGCATCTTTTAGAAGGAATCTGCATGGAAACATTTCTAGTACTATAGAGTATGGAGGTATCATATCCCTTTTTGTTCACCCTATAAACGTATCTTAATAGTAGACTCCACATTAATATCATTGGACCCCTTTATTTTTAGAAGCATGCTAATGTGAGACAAGTCTTATTTTCCTAAATAGTTTCAAATGTGCATGTTTTGGCTAATTCCATCGTTTTAACTCTTTTATTATTCTAATTGGTCCAAGTAGTCAAGGTACAAGAAATTCTAGTTACTAGAGACACAATATACTCTATACCTCCAAACATTTTTAGTTGTGACTATGAATAACATGGTGGGCGTAATCAAACTCCAAACCATCAACTCTTCAGGAAACTCCTTTTTTCTCTCTGGAAAATGAATTTCTCTTCTTAGTGTCTTCCTTCTCTGTAGGAATTCCCTTACTCTTTTCATCTATCTTCCCTTCATAAATTCCCCTCTCGAGTCCTTAAACTTCCATCACTTCATCTCTCTCAAGTTGCAATGCAAGGTCTGCTTTCCAATAGGTAAAACTCAGAACTACAGTCACTCTTCCCTTTCAAACAATCTGAACTATTCAATCTTCTACCAACAAAAAGATTGTGTGTGTGTGTGTGTATACATAAAGGTTCTCGTTAGATGCAATAAAAGGATAGGGGCTCCCTACATTGTCAGCATGTGAAGTGAATCAAAAAGACTTAACTAGAGATGTCACTCCAACATTTATAGGCTGGGATTGCCAGGATTGATTTGGTGCAACAACTATTTTCTTTCTTCTTTTATTGTAAACAGGGTACCTGGTTTCAACCTGATAGGTGCTATTCCCCCAGTCACACCGCCCCAAGACGACCAACTATGGTAGACTTGGAAGTGGTACCATTCCCATGTAACACATGTAAATGGGTAAAAATACTCAATCATCTTCATTAGCAAATACAGCCCTCGAGTATATATTCAAAAGAGCTAACCAATGAAGGAATGACAGCTGGAATAATACGAAGAAACCACTGCAAGCGAAAGAAGATGAGTAACCACTATAATACCATAAGACATGTAAATGGGTAAAAATATGATGATATTATTAATCATCTTAATTAACAAATACAACCCTTGAGTATATATACAAAAGGGCAAGGCTAACCAATGAAAGAATGACAGCCAGCATATTACTAACTACCAGACTACACAAAGTAAATATCAATGCTTTGACTAACAAAACTCAATACCACGATCTCTAACACCCACAATTCGAAATCGGGATCTCAGATGTATTCCAACATTCTAAGTGCGTACAAGGAGGAATGAAAAACGTAGAAGTTTTTGCAACTCAATCACATTTTATTTGATGAATCTTGTGAACTCATCAAAGATCCTTTTCGAACTCAGAGGTTTGAGAAAGAAAGGGAGTATGTTGTAAGAGAAGTATTCTTAGTTCAAAGTTGTAAACTCAACCTTTGAATGCAAGTAGTTTAAGCTATACAACATTTGGGTTGATGTATTATGGAGAGGACAAATAGAGAATATATGTCGTACCGATAGTTAATACAAACAATTACAACACACTACAGACAACTCAGATTCTCCTTAAAAGGAGTGAGAAACATACGGTTCAACCTAATTGTTTTGAGCTTTCCTTTTTCTTAATATTTACTGCAATTTTCTCTTTTATTTGTAATTTCTCGTATATAAAGCCTTTTCTGTACAAGGGCGATTGAAGCAAATGTCACCAATTATATTCAATAAGATACCAATCCATGATATATATATATATATATAAACTCAACTGTGGTTGAGACACAGACAAATCAGAAACTATTGTTGGTGGCAAGTCATTCCAGATAAGAATCCTTCCAAGAAGAAAGCTCAAATTTCTTCCAAACTAATAACTACCATGGAGAAATAAATAGTATTTTAGTAAAGAATCAAGTTATTACTCAACAAAGAATTTTTTCTTTTAACGGATGGGATCTAATGGAGATTTTCAAAATTATCCAAAAGAGAGAAGGACATTCTGCAAAAATGCATAATATATGGAAAAAAGAAAAAAAAAAAAAAACGAATTGGGGCTTTAAGTTTGTAGATGATCAGGCAGTACTCCCCACGATTAAATCCAATATCATCATCTGATGAACCATTAATCTGAACATCATGAAGCAGTAGGAAAACAGAATAGTGAAATCAATGAATCCTTCTCCTGTTTCTCAAAATCTCTTGAAACTGAGAAATTTCCAGTAATCTCTAAGCTAAATTTATACATACTGAGTCAAAATAACGAAGATTAAGCTTAATCATCGCGGTTTGAAATAGCGTCTTTTGGAATTGCAGAGGGTTCGGAATCGGGATGTTGAAGAGAGCTTTGACCTTTCTCGAGGTAGGGCTTGAACACGAGCTGTAAGCTCAGGTATCCGAAGGCCAGAGCTCCGATCACCACCAAGCCGGACCTCGCCGCATTCAACTTCGCCGTTTCCTTCATCGGTTCTCTTCGCCGCCGTCCCTAAAAAACCGAGACTATTTCGTTGTGTCTATGATTTCACTCCACTGTACTTAAAAGTGTGAGTTAAACGACATGTCGATATTTCTACAACGACGGAACAAGCGTACGACTACATGTCGACCTAGCTGAGTCAAAACCCCTCTCTACGTGGAATTGTTGACTTTTGCCACATCACACTTCCTCGTGGAATTCATCATCATCTTCTTCTTCCTCTTCGTCCTCTTCGTTCGTTGAGAGGCGAAAAACTAAAAGGTACTCTGAAATCTTTTTCAATATCCTTATTTGAATTTCGACTTTCGTTTGTCTGTTGCATTAGTTAATTAGCTTCTAATTCTTTTCGTCGAACGATTCTTCTTCGATATCGTAACTGATTTAGGTTCCAGATTTTCTTATATTTGCCATGATTTTGAGTTACAAAATGGCGGAGATTGATGGTTCTGGCTCTAATTAAGCTTTCATTTGTGTTAATTTCTAATGGATCATGAAATAAAATAGCTACGAGTTTGAACGAATCGAATTATTTAAGTCTCATTTTTGTCGCAATGGTAGAAGGTACCAATTTTCCATAGGATGTAGTTACTAATTTCGGATTTCATCATGTCCAGAGTTAATCAGTTAATGTGAACCGATAATTCAAAGTTATTGAATGTTGGCTTCCTCGGCTGTGTTTAGAAGGCAACAATTCCTGATAAGGTCTCTTGGAGGTTTCGGTGAATGTACCTATCAGAATAGACGGCAACAAATCAAAGCCATGAGTGGGACTTCGATTGAGGCTGATGCTGAGAACATTCTAAGAGCAATTACACCTAGTCTTGATCCCAATAGATACAAAGGCCAGGCGGGTAAGGTCTCAAGATACTGTGTACTTCTTCTGGCTTTTCTTTTGTTTCCAACGAACAATTGGTTGAGAAATAATCAAGTTTTTTTGTTGTCATTAATTAGTTTGCTATAACATTATTCTAAGTCAAAGATTCAAAGTAATGGTTTTTGGCTACTTGGTAGATTTTGTTAACTCAATTTGAATATTGCTCTTTGGTGCTAGTTTCAATTTTTGTCTTCCAGTTGTAACTTGTGGCATTTTATGCTACCAGTGTCATCCATTGGTTTAAGGTATCTCTCAGAAGTCCTCTAACTAACAATCTATATCTATCTGTATGTCAGGGAAGATAGCTGTTATTGGTGGATGTCGTGAGTACACTGGTGCTCCCTACTTTGCAGCTATATCAGCTTTGAAAATTGTTAGTTCAGACTCCTTTTCTTGCTTTTCTTGTTAGAGAGTTTTATTCTATATTTTCTATAGAATATTTATTTTTCCTCTTTTTTATTTGCAAAGGTGAATAACAAGTTTTTCCTTCCAGGGTGCAGATTTATCTCATATTTTCTGCACAAAAGATGCTGCTCCTGTCATAAAGAGCTATAGTCCAGAGTTAATTGTGCATCCTGTTCTAGAAGAATCATACAGTGTCAGGTGCTTCCACTTTTGTCTATATTTTGGTCTGAGTGAAAAAGATTGAGTAGAAATTTTGATATTTGCCTGATGTTTTCTGATGTTTTAGAGATGAGGAAAAAAAGTCCATCGCAGAAAGGGTTCTTACTGAGGTTGACAAGTGGTTGGAAAGATTTGATTGTCTTGTCATTGGTCCAGGCCTTGGAAGGGACCCATTTCTTCTGGTGATTATGTTAATTCTTTCTGGCTAATTACATAGTTCCATCCTGAACTATACACTTGATTTCAATGTTGTCCTGTAAGTTTAGGTTCATCCTTATTTCCATACTTTCAAACTTCAGTTTACATGTTTGATAAAAGGAGATTTTCTATAGATTTGGCAAGTGGAATATAGAAAATACCTTTTCCTTTTCTCCTTCGTGCTAGCTACTGATTGAAAGAAGGTGAAAGTCTGTACTTAGTTCACTTGTCGCATCAGGCCTCATATTGTTAACTTGATGCCCCTTTAAACTTCTGGTGTGAGCCTCAAATCGATTGAAATTCAAAAAATAGATACAAAAAGTTGAAGAGTTCCGAGTCTCTTTACAAAAATTGGTAGAAATTTGATATTCTGGGTCTCTTGTTTGCCATTACAGTCCGCTAAAATGGTCAGATGAAGTTAATTCGTATGTTGTTTCTTTATGTACATTGATCCGATAATTTCTGGCAGTCAGTTCGGCTGTAAGCCTATGCCTATTTACTGTTTCAACAAATTGTCATACACCAATTATAGAGCTCATTCTGAGGGTGAAAGTAATATTTGAAATCGAACTGCCTTCTCCTTGTTTCAAGCTTTCATAATTTCCTTTTGGGTTGTTGGACTTAGTTTATAGGGTATTCAAGCAGGCATCATATTTTATGTACATTGATCTGATATTTTCTGGCAGCCAATTTGGCTGTAAGCCTATGCCTTTGTACTGTTTCAACAAGTTGTCATACATGAATTACAGAGCTCATCCCGAGGTTGAAAGTAATATTTCAAATCCAACTACCGTCCCCTTGTTTCAAGCTTTCATAATTTCCTTTTGGGTTGTCGAACTTAGTTTATAGGATATTCAAGCAGGCATCATATTTTATGCAGCCTTTGATACCATGAAATTATCTAATGGTTTAAAACTATTTCAGGATTGTGTCAGTGAAATCATAAAGCATGCAAGGCAGAGCAATATACCAATAGTCATAGATGGGGTATGCATATGGTGAAGCGCCTATGATTTTAAAGAAATTACCTTGTTTATACTATTGTCATGTATGCCATTTTCAGCAGGTCTATAGGTGGCTGCTTACTGCTGATTGTGTTTGTTGCTTTATCAGGATGGTCTCTTTCTTATCACTGACAATCTTCACCTTGTAAGCAATTACCCCCTGGCGGTCCTGACTCCAAATGTAAATGAATATAAACGTCTTGTGAAAAATGTGCTGCTTGCTGAAGTCGATGAACAAGATGCTCCTAACCAATTGCTGTCTCTTGCCAAAAGGTAAAATTATCATGTTTTTCATTTGAATAGAGTTTCATATGTCATGATTATGCAATGTTGACATGCTTGCCGTTCTACTATGGACGCTACCTACCACACCCCTGAAATCACCATATTACTGATTGCATTATTAAGAGTTTGCTTGTTGAGGTACATATATTTACAAAAGTTGGCTGATGAGAGGTTGACGTCATCTGACACAATTCACTATGGATGTTACTGCATATCCAGGGCCCATAATGGTTTTTCTATATTGTCATAAACTATTGGCACAATTCTGAAATCTCTAGCTAAATGGTTCATCGTCAGGAACGGGAATATTTTGGTGGTGTGTCCAATCCTTCCAATAGTCTGATCACTCTTCCGTTTATTGCATACGGCTTTCTTGACATAATTGTTTCTGAAGTATGAAGGACTTAGCATTAGGAATGAAAATATAACTGTATCTTGCCAAAGGAATTGTTCTTAGCTAGCTATAAATAATCATACAGCAGATTCCTTGTTGCTTAATATAGATGGAGATGGTTTTCCTTATGTGGGTTTGCTTCATCCTATTTTGTAAGTTCTAACAAATATCATTGAAGTATTACTTCTACGTGGTGTTCATTTTTATTTCATTCAGTTTTCCAGTCTTCGGCTCACTGAACTTTTGGGCATGATCAGGATTGGTGGCCTAACTATCCTCAGGAAAGGGAGAGCTGACCTCATCAGTGACGGTGAGACAGGTACTGATTACAACTGCAAAGTGTTTTCCATTTTAATGTTATAAAAGTGCTACAAATTCAATGTTCCTTTTCTAGGATTTCTTAGTCACTGTGTCACCAACCCACCTTCAGTTGCGTTGAAAATTACCTTTTGGTCAGATTAGGAATTCTCCGATAGGGTACGCTAAACTGTTATCCTGCTACCATGGTGGAAGTAACCCAAATGAATATGGATTGAAGGTGTTCATCCAGATTTCCCGGATTTTTGGTTTTGATCTTGTCTCTCTTGGGAATTTGGGCTTCTTTAGTTGTGGTAATTATTAGGTTAAAAGACACTTTTGGTTTAGTTCTTGAACTTTGGGTTTGCAACAATTTAGTCTTTATACCTTCATACAATTTAGTCCCCGTACTTCAGATTTGTAACAATTTAACCCAAAGGATCTTGTTAAAACTAATTGTCGATTTTTCTAATGCAATGTTGTAGACTAGTGCATAATAAACGTATTGAGTCTCTAATTTGTTTGATGATCTATCTATAGAGAAAATATCATTTTATCTTAATACAATTTTTCACGATAGAGACTAAATACAAGAACTAAAGTCTCATTTGGTAACCATTTGGTTTTTGGTTTTTGGTTTTTAGTTTTTGAAAATTAAGCGTGGAAACCATTCCACCTCTAAATTTCTTGCTTTGATATCTATTATTAACCCATGTTTTCAAAAACCAAGTCAAATTTTGGAAACTAAAAAAAATAGTTTTTAAAAACATGTTTGTGTTTCTGGAATTTTGGTTAAGAACTCAAGCCTTCCACTTAAGATTGATACAAACCATGGTAAGAAAATGAGAGGCAATAGGCTTAACTTTTAGAAACCAAAAACGAAATTGTTACCAAACGGCAAGATTAAAATTGATTTTTAACCTAATTATGGTGTCAAAGTTTCTTCCTTGCTAGATTATACTTGATTCTTCCATTTAGTGAAATCATGTGACACCTGATGCAGTCAAATCAGTGAGCATTTATGGTTCTCCCCGCCGTTGTGGTGGCCAAGGTGATATACTTTCAGGAAGGCAAGTATTGCCATGTGTTTTCATTGTTCTTGATGAATATGGTTTTTTTTTTTTTTTCAACACCTTATTTATTTTCCTAATACAAAGAGCCAAGAAGCCTGAAGTTCATGAGTTTCTGTACATTAAGGTTTAGTCAACACCTTATTTATTTTCTTTCTTCCTGTGGTCCAGTGTTGCAGTTTTCGTATCTTGGGCCCAACGACAAGGTTTAGTCACAGATGGGAATTTGGCTACCAGGCAAGTTTTATAATTTAGACATCGTCTTATGATCTTTCAATCTCCTATGACAAATGCCGATTCCCTAAAATGTTTTACATGGAACCCTTGTCACATTTAGTCCAAAGAATCCAACAGTGTTAGGGTGCATTGCTGGATCTGCTTTACTTAGAAGGGCTGCATCACTTGCATTTGAGAACAAGAAAAGATCAACCCTTACTACTGATATCATCGAGTTCTTGTGGAGAAGGTACTGTCAACTTTAAGGAAGGAGTTCATTTCAATGTAAAAACTAAATCTGCTTCTAATATTGGTTCCTTCTTTTTGCAGTTTAGAGGACATTTCTCCAGCTCACTAATCGAATCCACCGATCTTGCAACTGTGCTGAAGATACTCATGACATTATTGGTCATGCCTGTACAATGTTTGGCTATACTTTAAATTTGACCATCAGGTTCTATATTGTCTTGTAGGATTTGAACTTGGAACTACTTAAATGGCCAATGTCAATCGAATAGATCGTGTCATGTAGTAGGAACGGACAAGGGTAGGGACAATATCTATGGATTTAACTTTTTAGGCTATCTTATCAGCATAGACAAAATTTTCAATAATTTTGAGGTTCCTGTTCATGCGTTTCAACATTACATGACTTTACATTATGTTGTGATTTAGATGTTAATGGTATCCATACATTTGATATGAATAGGTGGTTGAAAATGGCCAAAACATAAAAGTGGTGGGAAATACAAGTTTCCATTTATAATTCTACAAAGTCACGGACTTTATTACACCAAAAGCAAAAGGGATTTACATCAAATTACAAGCAAAAAGAAGAACACAAAGAAAAAACACATCCATCTTCCTCAGCTGGTCAGACATAAACACATCTTTGTCTGTTAGGTATTCTCCTCCCCCCTCCCTCCTCCTCTTCTGATCTGCATTATCAACCACAAATAAAAAACAAATATATGAAAATCTCCACCGCTAAGAGAAAATCTCTTCACCGTGTGGCCGCCAAAGCTGCAGGCCCCTCCACCTGAAAAACAACACCAACCACAAAAAACAAAAAAAAAAAAACAAAAAAACAAAAAAACAAAAAAAAAAAAAAAAGAAAATCTTAGAAATGTAGTTGTGTGATGGGTTGTTCGTAGTAAAGCCTTCCAAAAACAGAGGTAATCCGAAAATGACAAATTACTTTGAATGTTGCACCCCATATCTCTTCTTCATTAGCAGGAACAGCAGTGATCTTGTTCTTAGGATTCTGATAGCATCTCAGTTCACCAACTGCTGTAGATAAGAAACACCCTACAAAAACAAACCCTCCATTATCATTACAGAACAAGCTTTCTATTGATATACAGGCTTTCGAAAGGGTCTAGGAATTTAATCCACCTTGAGGGAAAGAAGCAAGCGATTTCCCGCAAGCACCTTTGAGCAGATCAGCGTTATCGGAGAAAGCCACGTAACCATCGGCGGTGATTCCCCAATACAATGGAACCTTCCCATTCCGATCCTATCAAAATTCACAGAACAAAACCCTAATTCATTCCACATGAACATGAAAGAAAGCGATAAAAGAAGAGGAAGAAAGAAAGAGAGTTACAGAAGCAACGAAGAGAGTGGAGGTGGACTTGTCGAAGACGATGAAGGCGAAACTGCCGCTAAGATGGCCGACGACGTGGCTGGCCGGGTAGGGGGCTCGGTCACGGAGGGCCTTGTAAGCTTCGATCACTAGAATCACCTCGTTCGCCGATTTGGCTAAGCCGTATTGTTGCCGGAGGCTTCCTAAATTGTCCAAAACTCCCTCGAATAAACAGAAGATGTCGTCCTTCACTGCGAACGATCTGTCGTCACGTAATTGAGTGAATTCGTTAGTTAATCAGTTAATTTTTCTTTCTTTTTTTTTTTAGATTGACGTCTCTGCCCTCCACGTGTCGTTCATTCAAGGGTTTAAATTTTGATGGGCAAATTAGCGGAATTTCACTCTGACTAATTCATTGATTGAATCCTCAATCCAACAATAAGCATTATTTATGAGTTACGTGGGTCCCTGTTTCCTTAAGATTATTTTACCAATGAATTTTTAAAAATTTCCAAAACCTAGAAAGAAAAAAAAAAAGAAAAAACAATATAATTACCATCCCATCGTACATTTTTTATGGCTGTCGTTGATGGTTTGATTTTCAATTGTCAAATTAAATATATATCTTCTTTTATAAAGTCTTTTTTTCTAGTTTGATGGGCAAAGATGAGATTTGAGTCTCTAACTGTAGTTTAGCTTTAATATTTTAATTAGTATTAGTTAAGTTGACAGAGTTTGAATTTTAATTGTACATTCGTAAAACGTTTGTTGTGAATCAAAGCCCTACATTCGTTAGAAGATAATCTTCTCTTTTAAAAGTTTACATCTTGTGGAGAATCTAATTTGGGATGCATTATCTATTATCTATTAAGTTAGGTTTGAATTGACCAAAAATCTATATTTATGAAATTTTATGACCTTTAAGTGTATTGGTAATCCGCTTTAAGAAAAGTCAAAAGGATTGATGAGCAACTAAAGGGAATGAAGAACAAAGAAGAACACATTTTTTAAATGGATACTAATTGCTATCTAATCTAACTAATAAACCCACAATTTTTTATTAAAAATAATAAAGTATTACTTGATGCTATGGATTCAATGGATGAGTTTCAGGAAGATGACAAAAAAAACTACACGTGTCACAACGCCGATGGATTCTTTGTCAGACGAATTTAGTCAGGAGAGTATCCAGTGACTTTGATCGCACGTGCCACACACGCTATCCACGCGATCGACAAATCGCAGCCATTCAATATTTTCACTAAAAGAAAAAAATTCATCAGAAACTTTCTTTTTTTTTTTCATTTTGTTTTTTTCTTAACCTCTATCACATGAGCTGTGCTCAATTTTATCGTAGAAACTAATTTTTATCATTGTACTCAAAAAGGAAAGAAAACAATAAACTTAATTACTGTTAATGTAAATTTAATCGAGTTTATAGGACGCCGACAATTCCAAAATATATCTCCGTCGGTTTCCTTCCAGTTGTCTCACCAACCAAACAGCCATCAATTGTACGGCGGAGGTTCGAAGCACTAAAAACCTCCGTCATCCTGGACCGTCCGATCACCGATCGACCGTATTTCGGTTCCATTTAATTTACTAGATATTCGGGGAAAATAAGATTCCGATAGGGCGGCGGTGGATTCAAAACGACGCCGTAAAACAGAGTGAAGGAAATTAACTGGAGTAATTTACCTGGGGCATAAGGCGGATTCAGTTTCGTGAGTGTAAGCAAGCTGGACATGGTCCCCGAGCTGCAAGGACACGGCGGAGGAGTTGGTCTGGACGAACCGGTTCAAGAGAGCCGCCGATGTTGTTTTTGGCGACGGCGTACGGCTGCCGGCGGCGACTAACTCGTCCGGCGGTGACATGATGGAACTGCTAAATACTCCCAACATAGCTTTACTTTTTTTAAAAAAAAAAAAATTTTTTTGGGTTTTTTTTTTTTTTTTTCCTCTTTTTTTTTTTTTTAAAAAAAAAAAAATTTTTTTGGGTTTTTTTTTTTTTTTTTCCTCTTTTTTTTTTTTTTAAAAAAAAAAAAATTTTTTTGGGTTTTTTTTTTTTTTTTTCCTCTTTTTTTTTTTTTTAAAAAAAAAAAAATTTTTTTGGGTTTTTTTTTTTTTTTTTCCTCTTTTTTTTTTTTTTAAAAAAAAAAAAATTTTTTTGGGTTTTTTTTTTTTTTTTTCCTCTTTTTTTTTTTTTTAAAAAAAAAAAAATTTTTTTGGGTTTTTTTTTTTTTTTTTCCTCTTTTTTTTTTTTTTAAAAAAAAAAAAATTTTTTTGGGTTTTTTTTTTTTTTTTTCCTCTTTTTTTTTTTTTTAAAAAAAAAAAAATTTTTTTGGGTTTTTTTTTTTTTTTTTCCTCTTTTTTTTTTTTTTAAAAAAAAAAAAATTTTTTTGGGTTTTTTTTTTTTTTTTTAAAAAAAAAAAAAAGAAATAAATACGTACCGGTGGACTGAGAAGGAGAGGGAAAAAAAATGGTGGGAGGCAGCCAGGTGTAGGAGGAGATTGAAATGTGGCCGGTGGGACCCATCGCTGGCGATGATTCCTGGGCACGAGGATGATGACGTGGAGCAATCGGCGGCCCATTTTTTTCCATAACATACTTCAATTAACAAAATACAAAATATTGATTTGTAAGTCAAAATGCGAACTCTCCACCCCTTTTAACTCCGAGATGGAAAATAAAATCTAAAAGGATGTTTGATTCACAATTTTACACCAAGTTAGAAAATCTTTTTAGTTTACGCCTTAATTTAGTTATTATAATTTGTGAGTCAGAATAATAGCTTAGTTGAACAATTTTAATCTAACTTAACGAAGATGAGAGATAATATATAAGAAATAGTAAACATTGCAATTAGGAGGAATTACGAATGATTATTCTGTGGCTAATTCTTAATTGTAGGCTATAATATTTGGATATGTCTATTATTATAATTGGAAGCCCATATAGGGAGAGTCCTATATAATTTGTTCACTCCACCCAATTGAAATTGGCAGCCTTAACTGCCTCTAAGTTTCAATCGATGTATCGAGATGTTCATGAGTTTGATATCGACATGAGGCATGAATCACATCAAAACATCACTAATGTGGATATAACATAAATAATAAAAAATTTCACATGTTTAAAAAAATATTAAAAATCACTTTTAGTCCCTAATCTTTTATAAAAGTAATGATTTAGTCCCTGAACTTTGATTTGTAATGATTTAGTTTTTGTAATTTCAATTTAAATTTAGTTCTTATATTTTTAAAGTTTGTAACAATTTAGTCCCTATTGTAGAAATTAGTGTTCAAATTTAATAAGATTTTTTACATAAATAAACCAATAAACTAATTAGAGACTCAATATTTTTACAAAACTCATAGTCTATATCATAAAATAATAAAAATTGACATCTAGTTTTGATGATTTTTTCTACATGATTGGGGACTAAATTGTTACAAATTTAAAAGTACAAGGACTAAATTGTTATATACTAAAGTTTAGGGACTAATTATTACAAAATTGAAAGTACAAGGACTAAATCGTTACAAATTAAAAATTAGGGGTCAGATTGTTACTTCCATGAACGTTATAGGGACCAAAAGTGTTTTTTAACTTTTAAAAAAAATGTAGAATGTTTATTCACTACTTTAGATTTTTCTTTTAAAACTAAGATATATTTTTTAAATCTTTGTTCTTTTATATATATATATATATATATATTTTAAATATCCCTTTACCTTAACATTTTAGTGATATTTTCATTTTTTTTTGTGTAAAATTGAGACTTTGACATATTTTCGTAAACATCGAGATTTTAAACCTTGTTTGTTAGAGATATCAGTAAATTACTTCATATATATATATATATATATATATATTAATGTTGTTTTCAAATATAGGAAAATTGACTAAAATATTTACAAATATAGCAAAATTTCACTGATTATCTACTATAAACAATGATATTTTGATATTATTTGTAAATATTTTCAGTTTTGTCATTTAAAAAAAATTTTCAATCTATTATTACAATGTGATATTTATCTATTTCAATTGCAATTTTTATAATTTTATCTTTAATTTCACTTAAGAGACTTCATAGTATTGAAGATTCTTCAATCTATCCAGGTCAAACTTGTAATTAATTACATTAGCAACTTTTTATAATTAGTAAGAAATTGTCAATTTAAATATAATTCAAGTAATAAACATATATTATCGATATTGATTAAAAGATCCAAAAATTTGAATCTCCACTCCCTAATAACGAAATTAGTAGATAATTAGTCATATTGGTGACCTAAAAGTGCTTTAATATTTGTACAAAAAATAATTATTGGTTACACAAATTATGTGATGGATGGAGAAAGAAAGATCTAGTTTCTTCTTTTTAGAGAATTTTATTGATTTTTTGGTTAGCTTTATTTATTATTTCCTTTTCGATGATATTTTGCTTTATTTCTATAGATGCCATTTTTTCTTGTTGGGTGTGAGGGGAAAGGCCTTAAGCCAACTTGCTCGTCTTTTATACATAAATAGAAAATTCGACGAGCAAAAGTATTTACGTTGATTTACATTAAGGTTCATCAAATTTTATTGTCTTTTATATATAAACACACAATCTTAATTTCTACCCATCATAAGACGATATTGTGAACTTGGTTATTTAATTAAATCATATAAGTGTTCTAAATATTTGTACACCTGGATTTTAATGCTTATACTTCATGTGAGACTTGATGAAAGCTCATGATACTTTAAAATTAATTAATGACAAATACTAAGAAAATTATTTTATGTAAAGTTTTGATGAAGATACTTAAAAGATTTGTAGTTCAAACTTACGGTGTTTAAAACAATTTCTAAATATCTTTAAAATGACTAATTTACATTTTTCTACTTTAACAGTAAATAGGGGGTGAGAATCAATAATTTTCTTGGTCAAATTAAAAGACATATATATGTTAACTAATTGACTTGTATTCACCAACCTTTTTTTGGATAAATGCACATAGTTTGTAATCTCTATATTGAACATAAAATGGTTGTTTGGGAAGTTGGAATATAATAAGATTATTGGGAATCAAAGAAGTATTGGAATGTATGAGCACTTGAGGAATAAATGAAAACGAGATCGTGAACCATGAAAACGGTGGGAAATAAGATTAGGTTGAAAACTGTCAAAACAAAATGACTTTTATATTATAAATCGGGCCCAAAATGCTCAATCAAAACATTTATTTTGGATTACATTATATTACAAGTCTATCCTATATCTCTAAATTTAAGTGTGTATAAATGTAACAATCAAGTACATATTGTCTTTTTAAAAAAGCAGTATTAAGTAATTGATGGTATTTGCGACGTTAAGGAAATGAGAATGATTAAATTGCAAATAAGTTTTAATAGAGAAAGCAATTTGGATAAGAACAAAATAATTTGATTAGTTGGTAGAAAAGGACCAGCATAGTTGCGTGTTAATAGTGGTGATCTTTCTTAAACTGAAAACTTAAAAGCCAATAGAAATTCGCCACCTGGCCGACATGGTGGAATTTTAAGTAAGAAAACAACCTTGTATTCCATTATTTTCCACAAAACATATATTTTTTTTTTTTAAAAAAAAAAAAAGGAATCCGGGAAATAAACAACATGACATTACTTTTATATACATATATTTAATATTCTACATATTGGTTGTTCTTTTTTTATTTTTATTATTCTTCTTTATTATTATTATTTTTTTTTTTATCTTTGTTCCTTAAAAAAATGGTTTTTAGATGTTATCACATATTTATTTGATATAAGTATTTAATTCAAAAGGAAAATAAAAATAACAATATATAAAGGGCTCTATATCCTTTTTACTTTATACATATTAGGATGAGGGGGAGGATATTTAAAAGCAAAATCAATTTTTTATTTTCTTATCAAAGTAAGAACTATTAAAGAGGAAAAGAAAACCTATGTTAATAGGTCAGTAGGGGTAACTTGAAACTGNTAAAAAAAAAAAAAAAAAAAAAAAAAAAAAAAAACCTTCTTCAATTTATATTAGCTTTCACTAGAATGTTATATAATCAATACGATAACTTTATCATAGTTTGTAAAAATATATGAGTTGTCAATATATATCTGAGAGATAAGCACTCAAATTTGAGTTTTAGCTAGTATAAATATTTTTCAAAACTTTTCTTTCGTTTATTAAAAAAAGAAATTATGAAAAAATTACTTTTTAGTCATCGAATTTTAAAAAATAGATGCATCTAGTCCATGAATTTTAAAAATGTATCTTTTTAATTTTTAAATTTTTAATAATGCACCTAAATAGTCTCTAAATTTTTAAGATTGAGTTTAAAAAGTTCTTAAATTTTTTCAATTATTGTTTTAAATAATTATATGACATTTTAAATTAGAATAAAATAATTTTAGAGAGAAGAAATTATTTTTTTAGTAAAAAAAACTAATTTTAAATATCACATAATTATTTACAATAATAAAAAAATTACTGCATGAACATTTTTAAACATGCTTTGAAAAATTCGAAAATTAAAAGGTATAGTTTGAAAACTTATGAACCAAAAATGTATATTTTGAAAACTCATAAACCAAATGCATCTATTTCTAAAAATTATTTTGAGGACTAAAAATGTATATTTTGAAAATTTAGAGACCAAAGACATACATTCTTCAAATTTCAAAGGCTAAAAAGATAATTTTACCAAAAATTAATTACACCAATGAAAAATAAATGAACCTTCGTATTTAGAAGTAATGAATCTGAAAGAGTTTAGTTGTGTTTAAGTAATCATTAGGGCATTTAAAATTGACCCCAAAAAAACAAAAAACAGAAAAGTTGGCTATAACAATTATTTTCTTTAGAACAAACATCATTCACCTATGATTCCGAGCATGATTGGCAAGAGTATTAGAGACAATATTGCAGCTTTATCAAGTACAAGGACAACTGATAGGGTATCTAAATGTCATCAACAATAAATTAAATTGTTATTAAAATGATTCCTTTCTTTAAAAAGTTTATAAAAAAAAAAATTAATGAATCAATTTCAGTCAACAATAGCTGAATTCGTGTCTCAGCTGTTAAGTTATTGATTAACAAAAAAAAAAAAAAAATTAATGAGGAAAAGTAAATTTAATATTATATCAATATTCTAAATATCAACTTCTACAACCAAGTTATTCCAAACAACAATTTAGCTTGGCCAGTTTTCCTAAAATTATATTTACCTCAACTGAAATACAATTCATCAATGGTAAAAAAAAAAAAAGTGAGTCCTAGTTAATTACATTTGTTGTTGTTTACTTGCATTTCATAATCGTATTGAACTGTGAAACGGGCTCACCTCTAAATATGTGATAAAAAAACGCAATCTAACTTAGGAATGATGGTGGATGCTCAATCTGATTGTGGTTGAAAGTTACGTAGGACTTACTACCTTTACCATTATCGTTACCGTTATCGTTATAGATATTGTTATTGTAACCGTATGAAAATTATGAATCTATCACATTTATTGTTACCTTTACTTTTATCGTGATGTTATCATTTCGTTAAGGTCAATCAATAACACTAACAGTGATGGTAACAATAAATTGTGACAGATTTATAATTTTAAATAAACACGATAAAAAATAATTCAATTACATTTGTGATTCAGAATTACTATAATTAATCCATCAATAAAATTCCATTACAATTACACTAAATTTTATTATGGTTCCGTAAACGTGGCATAAATTAATTACACATTAATGGTATTATAAATTTTATTATAAATTTTATCTGATCAGAAAAACAAGACCGATAATGGGATCTTATTAAATTAATGAGAAATGGGAAATACTTTAATTATAAAAAACCAAAATTATGCAAGAAGTTATTGAAAATCTTTAATAATGCATCTTATAAACAATAAATGGAATGCTTTAATTACAAAAATAGACACGGAAGAAGTTGGTAGAGTGAGTTTGTAATTCCATAACTTTCTTCGTCCAAAATTGGAAAAATTTAAGGTTGAATATTCCATCTTGTAATTAGAGTACTAAAAATTTTTTAAGAAAAAAATTATATATTTAAAATTTATTTTAAAAATATATATTCTAGTATTAAGCATTTAAAAGTACAATAACCAAAATTTAACAAGTTTCAAATTAAGTAACCTTTAACTAAAATTATTTTAGCCATTCTAATAGGAAAAAATGAACTCTTGCTAATAATTTGTTTATCTAAATTTATTTTTTTCTGTTTTGTATTAAATTAAGCTTATATGTATACTACTTCTATATTTATAAACTTGCCTTGTATCCACTCTTTGCAAATGTTTCTTTTTTCTAAAAACAAGTCAAAACAAAAAAAAATTATTAAAATGTAACTTTAAAAAATATGTGCTTGTTTTCTAGAATTTAATTCAGAATTCAATTTTTTTAAAACAAAATTGAAACCATAATAATAAATGGAGGAGGAAACAAGTACAATATTCAAAAATAAAAAAACAAGTATAAATTTTTTTAAAAAAAATTGTTATGACACTTATAAAGTCAGACTCGAGTTATGCAAAATTAATCAAATATTTATTAAATTCTACCCTTAAAATACTAAAATAAAAATATTTTAAAGTACATAGGCAAAATAATATTAATAATAATTTTCTTCCCTCGCAACACTGTCTAACAAATTGTCAATATTCACTAATTGATACATCAAACAGAATAAATAACAAGAAAATTTGTAAGAACAAAAGAAAAGATTGAAGAATAATCTTTTTTTTTTTTTTTTTTTTTTTT
>QLSR01000057.1:334699-352310 GCA_031780015.1 Citrullus colocynthis
TTTTTTTTTTTTTTTTTTTTTTTTACTTGTGAGATATAAAAGTAGAAAAGGAATTTGAATCTTGAAGCCATCAATATTTGCCAATTGCTTCAAAAAGGTAAAGCGACAATTAAATAAACATCAGAAGGGTACTTTAGGAAATTAAAAGAAAGAGTAATTTGAAGATATTTTAAAGTAAAAATAATAACTAAAATAATAATAATAATAAAACAAATAAAATTTAAATCCTACTTTAGGAAATTAAAAGAAAGAGTAATTTGAAGATATTTTAACAATAAAAAAGAATAATAATAATAAAAAAAAAATTTAAATCTTATTTTAGTGTCAGAACTTTGAATATTGTTATATTTTAGTCTCTAAACTTTAAAAAACGTTCATTTTTGTCCCTAAACTTCTAAAAAGTGTTTATTTTAGTCTACATTATTAAAACTATGTTAACTCTTAAACATAAATGTGAGAAAACTTGTATTGTTGGAAGACTAGACTCCAGATGTATTGAGCAAGGTGAAGGTTAAGTAAAATGTCAACAACCAACCCAATAGAATATTGAACGACCAAAATTTTGAACTAAAAACGTTTTTTAAATTCTCCCGCTTTGCCACCTTATTCAAAATTGGAACTCTAGATTTTTTAATGTAGCTAACTTATTTGATAGCTTAGTCATCTAGCCATTTTGTTAAAGAGTTAACAAAATCTTAATAAGATAGGGACCAACATAAGTACTTTTTAAAAGTTTAAAGACTAAAACGTATATTTTAAAAAGTTTAGGAACCAAAATAAAACAAGTCGAAAGACTAACATAGGCATTTTAAAAAATTTAGGGACCAAAATATAACATAATTTAAAATTTGGGACCAAAATAAGATTTAAATAAAAAAAATTGAAATAATTTGATTGCGTCAAAAAGGTAATGTATGTTTAGATGGCATCATAAGTATGTGGAAAGCACTCGCCCAATACGTGGAGCCCGTGACAATTACTATTAATGACGCTATTCTCGATAAAATATTTTATCAAATTTTTAATTCAACATATCCAATTTTAGGAATTATAAGTTATTTACAAAATTTATAACTCTCATTCAGTTACTATTTTGTTTTTAATTGAAATTTATATTTGTTTTCTTTCAAAATAGCTATTTTAGTTATGAACTTCTATAAAATGACTATAATAGACAAAAATGGAAACAGAGAGACAGAAATAACCACTTTTAAAAATACAAAAACTAAAACAACTAATTTGAAAATATAAACTAAAATGAACAAATGTTAAAAATAACAAAATCAAAATGGACTAAAGCTGTACCAAAATTAAAAATATAGGTACCAAAGTAATATTAAGAGTGTGTTTGAAATACATTTTCAAATGTCTAATTTAAAAAATAAGTCATTTTGAAAGAAATAAAATAAAACATTTGACAACGACTCAAAATAGATTTTAAAGTATATTTTAAACAAATTTAATTAAAAAATTGAAATAAAAATAAATTTTTTGAAAAATATTTTTTCCTCACGTCAATTCGAATCGACCTTAAAGTTTTTCGAACTGACACATTCAATAGCATTTTCGACAGGTATTCCACTTTTTACCTCAAAACTTATTTTGGATTGCGTGGTAATATTATGAATGAGTTTTCTCTCTCTCCCTTTTTTTTCAAAAAAAGAAAATATAATCATAAAATTAGGTAGTAATGAAATGGTAAGAATTTTATTCCATAAAAAAAAGAGGGGAAGAAAAGAGGCAGAACAATGACTTGAGGGATAAAAACCCCTTTTCACATAAAAGGATGAAAATGAAACTTTGGAAAATATTAGAAATGGAATAAAATAATAATAATAAAAATACGGATATAATTTTTTTTACAAATTACAAAATTAAATATTGCTTTAAAAAATTCCTTTCATTTAACCCTGAAGAAGAAATGAATATCTTTATTTTCTTCCCACTAAAAAATTCCCCCATCTAAACATCATCTTGTTGACAAACCCAACCAGATCAATATTCTAGATATTTTTTAAACTTTATTAAAAATAAATAAATAAAGTACACCTCGAATAAATTGAGAAAAAAAAAAAAAAAAAAAANAAAAAGAGGGGAAGAAAAGAGGCAGAACAATGACTTGAGGGATAAAAACCCCTTTTCACATAAAAGGATGAAAATGAAACTTTGGAAAATATTAGAAATGGAATAAAATAATAATAATAAAAATACGGATATAATTTTTTTTACAAATTACAAAATTAAATATTGCTTTAAAAAATTCCTTTCATTTAACCCTGAAGAAGAAATGAATATCTTTATTTTCTTCCCACTAAAAAATTCCCCCATCTAAACATCATCTTGTTGACAAACCCAACCAGATCAATATTCTAGATATTTTTTAAACTTTATTAAAAATAAATAAATAAAGTACACCTCGAATAAATTGAGAAAAAAAAAAAAAAAAAAAGCAAATGACGTTTCTAAGAAATAGATATATATTATATATATATAGTCTCTAAAAATGAAAAATAATATTGCAAATTACGATGGCGACGTCCACGGTTTTTGGGTATGGCCCATAGTTTCATTGTCACTTGAAATATAAATTTAATTAAAACAAAAATCAAAATTACACGTAGAGAGAGTCCAAGTAGAGAATAAAATATGTATATTTAAAGTAGAGCAATAAAAAAGAGAGATATAATTAATAATTAGCTTAGCAAAGAGGAAAAAGACAAAATAAAATAATTGTGGTACTTATTTGAATTTCATTAAAAGAAAAGGGTAGAAGGGGAATTAAAAATTAGGGGTTTTAGGCACAATCCAACCACTACCACCACCATAGATTGTGCCAAAATAAATAAATAAATAAATAATTAATTAATTATTGGGAGAGAAAACAAAAATAAATAAAAATAAAGTGAGAAATAGGGAGATATTTTCCTCTTCTTTTAATTTGTTTCCATTGACCTTGGAGTGACATTGGCAATATATCCATCATACCATAGAAAGCAACAACCATTGCTAGAACTTGCTTTTTTTTTAATGCTTCAAACACAACCACATTTTTATACTTGTGTTGGACCACTTTTATTTAGATCATATTTGAATCTAAGTGGAGCTATGTATGACCTTAGTGATAAAGACTTCAATCTTTAGATCATCAAGGTTTAATTTTAAGTTTTGAATTTATTTTTACTACGTATAATGATAAATAAGAAGAAAAAAAAGTTTGTTACCTTCTAAACAGGTATTATCACTATGAATATTTATGACAATTTCAACATAGCTGGTATATACTCACAAATAAGAGGTTCGTGGTTGAATTCCTCTACTCTACGTATTGTTGAACTCGAAATAATATAAGGTTTTTATGATTTACATCTACATATCTAATAAAAAAAATTGCTTTCATAAAAATTAGTTGTATTGGATTAACCTAACTTTAATTCTACAATATCATTTTTTTAGCGCTTTTTTTTTTTTTTTTTGGGTCAAAAAAAGGTTTAAGGCCATAAAGTGCAAAAGATTTGCTAATGGTGTGGAATTTATCTGCTTCTTAAAAGCAGTCCAATATCTTTTCCTTTTCATTATTTTAACCCCCCAAAAAATCAGTATTTAGAAAAATGTTATGTTTTTTAGCCATCATTTAATAACTAATTAATTTTTAAAAATTAAATTTATAAACACTATTCTTATAATTTTATCCATGGATTTTCTATTATTATTTCTTTTAAAATAGTTTCCGAATTATTCAAACTATGTTTTAAAAACTAAGATCTAGTTAATAGCAATTTCATTTTTTATTTTAAATTTATGCTGGTTTTCTTTCCATTTTTCAATTATGGTGAGAAAACAAACTCAATTTTCAAAAACGAAAATTTAAAGATTGGATTCTCTGTTTGAAATTTATGTTGCTTCCACCTAATTTTACAATTATGGTCTTTACCATTGTAGAATAGACAAAAAAATAAAATAAATAAATAAATAAATAAATTCCTAGGCAAACTTTAAAAACAAAAATAGATTGTTGAAATCCAAAATAAAATGGTTACCAAATGAACGAGAAATTTCAGCCAACCAAAGTTCGCCACGTCATTATAACAAAAGTCCAACCGCGTTGTGGAAATTATAAAATTGGATTGAGCCGAGTAATTAAAGTCACCTAGGCCTAAAGTCTAACACAATTCAAGCTCATTGTGAAAATTTGGTCCAAAGAAGATATTGGGCCCAAGCTCAAGCCCAAAAGCAATTGAACCCAAGCCCATGTAAGACCCATAGAGAACCTTTATAAATAGAGGTGTCACCTCTTTCCATTTTGGGGAGCATTGACAATGGAGTGCTAAAGTTCTGAAGATGAAATCCTGAAGACTCTGTTCTAATCAAACTATGAAGACTAAAGCTCCAAATATTTGAAGATCAAAGATCAAAGGCTAAAGCTCTTCACATCTAAAGAATAAAAACTCCTTTAAGCTTTTCAAATTTGAAGAATACAAACTTTGAATATTGAAGCTTTGAAGAATACAAAATTCTTGAAGCTTTGAAGATCAAAAGACTAAAATTCCGCAGAGTGTAAATCTCTTGATGAATTAAAGATTGTAGCTCATAGAATTTTTAGAATATCAGAAGACTTTCTTTGAAGTTCTCGAAATCAGTAACTCCAAAGGCCAATCACAAAAGAAGATCAATAAGCCCAAAAGTCGATCATCCAAGAAGATCATCAAGTCCAAAGGCCGATCATCAACCAAGAAGATTCTCAAGCCCAAAGGCCAATCACCTAAAAAGATCAACAAGCCTAAAGGCCAATCATCGGCCAAGAAGATCATCAAGCCCAAATGCCGATCATCTAAGAAGATATCAACAAGCCTTACGATCAAAGTTTATCTTTTTTGAGAGAAAGAATCAAATGATCAAATATGAGAGATTTTACTCACAACACTGACATTAATACAAATATACAAATATAAAGTTCAAATTCAACGAATTAAATTTCTTCAGAAATCTTGTCAAACAGGAGTTTTTAAAAATTTGTTTTGTTTTATAAATTTGGCTAAAAATTCAACTTTTGTGCGTAATAAAGACTAAGAAATTGTTAAAAAACAAAAAAAAAACTAAATAGTACACACGGTATTTGATAATCATTTAGGTAATTTTGTACCCATGACTTGGTTAACGTGTTTGTTTATAGATTAAGTAATCTAATTTAATATGGGAGAAGTCCGGACATTACTCAAAATTAGTAACTAAATAATAAAAGGTAAGTTACTTGGGGGCCTTCCTTCATCCTTTCTGAATAATTTTTCAAATAAGCTGTTTTTACTCATTGAAAATAAATATATAAATAAAATAAATAATGCTTTTGAATAGCTACTTTTAGTTTGACGACGATTTAAATGGATTTAAAAAAAAAAAAAAAGAAATACTTAGAAATGTTTGTTTGTTTTAATTTTACTTATTTATTCTGCTTAGAAATGTTAGTAAAAAATATGTGTAATATGTGTCTTTATGAAATTCCTTCTATTCAAATGTTTTTCATATATTGCCATTGACCCATTTCCATGCTTGATTTCAATTACTTAAAATCCTTTTACACAAATTTTGTTTTTAGTTTCTATATTGTATCATCACCGCCTATTTTATTAAACACATTATTTCTTACACGTCCACTATTTCTCTCACTAAATAATACCTAAAATGTGTCTAACTCAACTAACATAAAATATGCATTATCAACAACCTTAAAATTAGAGGTTCAATTTTCTCTCTCCATGTTATCATAAAGTGGATTCAATGATAATTTTTTTTCCCCCCGAAAGCCTTGCAAACTTAATTATGATGCTAAAAGGTAAAATAAGTCACTATAAGAGGTGAACCATCTCAAGTCGTTATTCTATTACGAAAAAAAATACTTTTTGGTCATTAGATTTTAAAATGTTACTTTTACTTCTTAATTTTGAATTTGGTTTCTATTTGATCCTTGAATTTGAAAATGCTACATTTTACCTTCTAAGTTTTGAGTTTAGTTTTCATTTGATCCACATATGGAGATTTTACATTTTCACCCTCGAGTTTTCAAGAATGAAGTGTAAGATATGTAATCATTTAAAATTTAGGGACCAAATGATGATACTCAAAATGTAGAGACTAAAAGTTAATTTTGTGTTTATTATTTATATATTTTAAATCTATACCCTCGATACGATTTTAGCATTGTTCATGTTTTTTTTTTAAGGAGAAATTATATAAAGGTGTAAACAAACAGAATAAAAGTAAAATTAAAGTAAAGGAGGCATAAAATTCCATGTTGAGATAACTTTCCTATATCATTCCAATTATCATAATATCAACTGAGAATTTTCATTTGGGGAAGGTTATGGAAAATGATAGGCTATATATTGTATTTTAGGCAATAGGAAGGCTTGAGCTCAACTTTCAATGAGAAATATAGTTTAACTCTCCATATTGGTTAACAAAGAAAAAAAAAAAAAAAAAGGTTTTAAAATAATTGTATATTTGTTTGAGTAAGAACCCAATTTAAGGATTTTTTTTTCCACCAATTAGTCTTTCGCTTTCATCCCAAAGTTGAAGAAATAGTCAATTTTGTTTTAGGGTTAGATTTTATGTTTTTAATTAATTAATCATTATATAGCCAAAGCTTAGATGGGTTGGAGGGAAGAATTTATTATGGCCTTCTTGATGGGGAAAGGGCCTCAAAAGATTGAAAGCAATAAGCATGCATATTTCTTTTAGAGAAGAAATTGGGGATTTTGAACAAATGATAAAATATATATTTTTTAATTTATGAACTAACACAACTCTTTAATTTCAATGGGTATATTTTACCCTTATTGGTTACATATTAATAACTGGATTAATTAATTGATTGGCTTGGTTGAATATACAGCGAGACACTTTTAAACTATTTTTAGAGAGACAAATGTGAAGAAGCAATTATTGTGAGTGGTTGGCTTACATTCAAGAAGATAAGATTGTTTGGTTGGAAAAAGTAGAAAGTCTCCATCAACACATCAATTGGTTATAAGGGTTTCATGGAGTTTTTATTATTTCTATGCAAGGTGCTCTTTTACTTTTTTTTTTTTTTTCTTTCTTGTTCAGATATAGTTGAATCATGATTTGATTATTCTTTATAGATGAATTAAAATCCATCAAACCCCAATTAAAAAATAGTTTTTTTTTTCCATGTCATGCTTATGTTATAGTTCTCTTTTATTTTAGCTTCTATGGGTATGATTAATAACATATATTTCTAGAAACTAAAATCATAAACCAACCTCAGAGGTTTGATGAGCGTCTTGACTAATTTAAATGTATCTCAACTAAGTTTATAGATAATCAATTAATCTTAATTTAATTGTGAATAGATATGTACGATTTTAAAACTAAATTGTTATTTCATCTAGAATTAAGTGTAGATGATTCGAATATATAACACAACTACAAGTGATGAAGTGGGATGATTTGCTAAGTAATTAGATGTGCATTGGCTGAGGAGGAGCGATGAAAAAGTCTGCTGTTGGAAGGGGAGGAGGAAGAATGGAGCGGTGGAGGTCGAAGGCGGAGGACACCGCTCAAGAAGGCACCGGTAACGGCTCCTATGACCGGAGCTGTAATATAGATCCATATGTCATCGAAAGCCCATGAAACGATTGCCGGCCCTAAAGATCTTGCTGGGTTCATTGATGCACCGGAAATGGGCCTGCATTGGCCCAAAACCCATCAGACACTTTTAATTATAAAATAAAAAGTATATAATTCTATAAGTTGGTCTAATATTTTAAAAGTCTTAATTTCATCTTTTTTTTTTTTAATTTTTTTATTTTAATGTGTAAAAATTTCCAATAAAGTCTCGACTGTCTAAATTAACAGTATAAAAGTTCATTAACAAAAGCACCTTGGTTGGACTAGGAGAGGTTCCATACCCCCATTTTTTCAATATTATAAAAATATTCGCTTTGTTTCAATTCATTTCATAGGAGTTCAAGATTTACACATTTAATCTTTAATTTTTACTAAATAAAAATACTCACTTTAAGTTATATTAAGTAATTTGACCTAAATAAATTAGTTTTTGTTATGCTTTCCTCAATATTAAAATTAATTTTAAAAAATTAACATCATAATTAAAAAATTTAATTATTATAATTCTTTTAAATTAATTGATTAAAAGTTAATGTGAAATAAGAAAGTGAGATCGGTAAAAACTAATGTAAGAGCCAAATAAATATTAAACCTAAATTCGGTAGAAGTATGTAACAAAATGTTAATGAAAATGGAATTATAATTATAAGGAAGGAAATGGTTATGTTTAATGATTAATTAATTGATGAGATATATAAATAGTTATAAGGTTATTTTGATAAAAAGAATTTACCCGGCGATGAACACAGCAAGCCCAATGGCCATTCCAATGACGAAGGCCGATAATTGACCAATCTGCTTCATATTAAATTGGGCTCAATAAAATTAAGCCAAGTGGTAAATAAGTAAACATAAAAATGAATGAAAATACTTAGGACTTACTGATTGGGGGTGATAGGTTAAAGAAGAAAGAAGGAACATGAGAATGAAAGTTGCAAGAAGCTCGAGAGAGAAGGCAGAAATGGAGGAATGAAATGGTCGAGTGGTCAATTGTTGAGGTTTTATGCCGTAAACAAATATTGCTGCATATGTTGCCATTACACAACCTGTTGTTTGAGCCACTGCATATGCCATTACCTAATTTTCCAAACAAATTAGTACAACACAACCTGCAGGTTCTGGAATTTAATTAGATAAACACAAACTTCAACATGAAAAGTTATTTTTTTCCCATTTTATTTTTTGAAATAAAATGTAAAAGAAGAGAGTAGTAGTACCCTAGACCATGGAAAGTGACCAAAAATGGCAGAGGCAAGAGTGATGGCAGGATTAAAATGAGCACCCGAAATGGGAGCAAAGCAGAACGTCAAAACGCCGACCGTCAAACCGGCAGCAGCCGCGTAGTCCACTAGACCCATATGACCGCCCATCAGCTGCCCGGTCGCCGTCACCCCGCTCACACAAATCATCAACAAAAAACTCCCCACCATCTCTCCCAAAACCTGGACCAAAACAAACATAAAACCATATTAGAGCCACCGCGGTCACCGCCACCGCCATTGTTGTTGTAATTGGAATATTCTGAGCATTACCGGGCGAGCTAGATTATAGTCCATTGTTGACGGTTGTGGGAAGGCGGCAAAGTCGACGACGGGGATTGTATTATTGTTATTATTTGAAGCCATAATTTGTTGGAGTTGGGACAATGGTTGTTGAAGGGTAGTTTAAAAGTTTGAAAGCATGAGTATGATGATGAGAGTTTTTAAAATTGTTTGTGCTTTTTTGTAGTTAATTTTTTGCTGATTTGAAAGTTGCTTTGGTGTGTAGCTGACCACAATCTACTTACGTAATGTGTTCTTCTTCATACTGTTTTGCCTTCCCTCATATGAATTATATTAATTACTTTGTTCCCAAAAGTTGTAACTAGAATGTGACATCCAAAAATGTTTATGTTTTTAAGTGTGACCTGATTTTAAGTTTGAATCATAGTATTTCATTTCCTAACTCAACTTATTTTTATTTTTAATTAAAATATATATTGCATAATTTGTTATAAATTATATGAACCAAAATACACGTGTTTATAAATTAATTAATGACGATTTATATTCAATTCAATTTTTAATGGGTAACTAGAATTAGTTTTATATTTTAGGAATATAAAATAGTACACATTTCACCTTTTTTTTTTTTTTATTCTTTTTTTTTTTAAATTAAGGAAACAAAGAATTTCACACCTCTTTCAAAGAAATTGTATCCTCTTTTCAGATGGGTGAATGAAACAACCCAATTCAACTGCAATAGACTTGGTCTCCTCAATAAAGAAGGAAGACCTCCAGTAATTTTGGAGACAGATTGTTGAGGAGCCCAAGTGCTGACTAGGCTATATGGGCCGTGATGGGCTTGGGTTTGTTTGAGCCCAAGTGCTGGTGGGCTTTGGGCTTGTTTCAATACAAGTCTGTTTTCACTTCAAGCCTTTTGTTTCTTGCCTTCTTCCAGCATTTGAAATATTCAATTCACGGTATTAAATTAATATATATACACACATATGAAACAAAGAAAACAATCAACAAAATGTCATACTAAGTAAATATAGTTATTTTAATGAAACATAACAAAATAATCAACAAAATATCATACTAAATGAGTATAGTTATTTTAACTAGTTTAAACAGTGTAAAATATTTATTTACTAATTTAAATATTTTTTTATATGAAAAATATCCATCATTATCGACATGGTATTCCTTGACATTTCTATAAAATTGAGACATCGACATTTTCATTAACACTCGTATTTTCTTTTTCAAATCCAACCTGGAAACTGTATCTCCCCCAAAAAACCCTCGATCTCTAGCATTAAGCTGGAGTTACACAGGGCAACCTGTGAAAGATGGGTTGCAATAATCCGTTCTCTCGTTGGTCCTCAGTGCTATTTCCCGGTCGTCCAATGGTCTTTAGTCGTTATTAAGTCGCCTGTCTCAGTGCCATTTCCAGTAGGCCCCCTTTTTTTTTTTTTTTTCGTTCTTCGAATGACACTAGTGGAGACAAATTCTTCGTGAACTGCTATGCCCAAAAATGAATGAATTGTGATATAGCGCCGAATAAGCCACAACCTCTCTTTGAAAATGCTCTTAAATAAAGAGCGGTTACGCCATCAACAGCGAAATTTTTTTCGGAAAGCGTAGAAATCAATCGTTCGAGGCGCTCTTGATTTAGATAGGTTAAGGTGGGGTAGAACAAATTTGACATTCCAGAGGGGCTATAATTGGAGATAAAACTTTAGGTCAAAATTCACTCTTAATATTTAGACACTAGTTGGTGGTCGATCAATACTGCTGTCAACTCATTTTAGTTGTTTTTTTCTTTAAAATTATGATTGGTTAGAGTTTGGGGTTTGAGGTTGCACTCTATATATAAGTTAAGTCATTTTCTTTTTTTTTTTTTTGGTCTTAAAACTTTGCAAATTTTTATTTTAGTCATTAGATGTGTTTTATGGATGAATTTAGACCTAACAAAATAGACTAAAAGTTAGAAAAAGATAAGAAAGATAAATACAAGATAAAAGTAGATTTATCTAATGAGATCTAATCTAACTTTTTAGGATTAGGAAAGATCTATCTCATTTTTACCCTAGGAGGAAAGGGTAAAATTCCATCTCATTCTCTATATCATTATGACTCCATATGAGGTAACTAAAACTTGACTTCAACTTGATCTATATATGGGATCTAGATCTAGATCTAAGAACTTATGACTTCTTCTGTATTATATAGTCCTCTCTTACTGATTGATTTAGGCATCAGAGTTTTTTCTTTGTTTTGCAGGTCCTCTGTATCCTAAATTCTAAATTTACAATTTACATTACCTATAGATTGGAATTCTAAAAATATTGATTTTAATTTCTAAACTTTTTAAATCAATCATTTTGATTATTGCTATATTTTGGATCTAAATAATAAATTTTAATTACGTATCTCTTGAATATATATGATATTTAATTTGTTCAAGTGCATCAATCTAACTCTCAATCCCATAAGCAAAAAAAATAATATGTTTAAAAGAGATCCAATAATTGTCGGTACTTGTTTGAAATTTTGTTTTTCTATTAATATTTTAAACTAAAATGTTCATCTTCTTATTTATTTATTATTATTGCAAATATTTATTTAAAGAAACAATTCGTTTTCTTTCACCTTTCAAGAAGCTTCACTTGCAAGTTTCAGAATCATCGGTTTATCATAAATAAAAATAAAAATAAAAATAGATTATCTTCAGCAGTCCACTTTGAATATTGACTTTCAAATTTCAAAATACCCTCTATTTTGATGGTATAATTTTATACAATTATTCTATTTAGGGTTATAGTGTAAGATTTTTATATAAAATAATGTATTTAAATGTCGGAAGCTTTCTAACTAATATAAACATAATTTAATCGGTCAAAGTATATTATATTCTCAACCAAAATGTATCTTAATTGCACGATTTTATATATGTTTTTCCATATATTTAACTTTATGCATCAATTTTTCACTTTAAATCTTAATTTCATCCAATTCACTTAAGCAAGTGTTTATAATTTTTATCATTGGTTTAATTTTGATTCATCTAGTCAATAGAAATTTCTCGAAGCTCATTAATTTAAACATAAAATTAAAGAAAATGGAATCCTCTTCTTCTGAAAAAAAAAAAAAAAAACAAGCCAGGTTCGTCAATGTTGCTATCAAAAAACCATAAAGAAGTCTTCTTGTGGTTAAAGTTTCGTTGAGAACTTATATATAATTGACAATCGTTTTTTTGAAACTTAGAGGACTAAAGTGTTTATTTTTAAACTCTAAAAATTCAATAGATACCTCCTTCAAACTTTAAATACTGAAAATATTGTCTCAAGAACAAAAAATACTAAAAATGTATTGCCCTTTAGCATCCTCACACAATTGATTTACTATTATAGGTAATGTTTCATTAAAATTTAGCCTCTTAATTCTTCTACTGTTTTTTTGATAAATAAAAATTTCTTTTTTTAATTCAAACTTTCTTTAAAACGAAAAAGTTAGTGATATGAATATTCCGTAATTTGGTCACGCTGCAATTATTAATGAATTAAATAATTTGGGAAAGTTTAAAAGAAATAATAATAACACAATATTCCATTTCAGTAATTTTTTAAAAAATATTCCATCTCAATATTAAAATATGAGTTATTACCTGGTGTTTGTTTTTTACAATTAAAAAAAAATGCTCAGATGTTTAATAATTAAATTAATCTTTTTCTTTTTCTTTGTGCTATTAATTTTAATCCTTTACAGTTTGTCTTTTGCAGACTTTAATATTGCTAATTTTTTTTAACGTCTAATTAGTGATATTAAATGTAATTAAAGTTTTCCAAAGAAACGTGATTAAAAGAAAGAGCAATCATTATTTTATGTTTTCCTCTCCTTTAGACACAATTTTTATAATTAAAAAAAAACAATTTGTAAAGCATTGTCATATGACAATTTTTTTCTTTATATATAACTGTTTCTCCCATTCATATATTGTTAAAAAAAAAAATTATAGTTTACAAATAAGATACATGTATCATTTATAAAATTACAATTTAGCTCTTAATCATTTACAAATTTTAAACATTTAATGAGTTGAAAGTTTTTAATAGTCATTTTATATGATAATATTACATATGGGATATTTTTTTAGGGGGTCTCATATAAAAAAATAGAATAGTTTCATATTTTTTTATTATATATTTGAGTTACTTCTTTCCTTATCAATTAATTTTGAAATGAAATCTCAAGTGGATATTAAATTAGAGGGTGTACTTCATTATTAATTAATTTTGAGATGAAATTTTATATATTCCATTGGTCTTTTAATAAAATGGGTTTCCAATGTCCTAGTTGCAGTATTTTTTTTTAATTAGACAAATAATTTTAAAAATAACTTCTTCTCTCTAAAATTATTTTAATACTTATTTTTTTAATACAAAATGTCATATAACTATTGAAAATAGAAAAATAATTTTTTTAACTAATTCTTAAAACTTGGGACTAAAAATATGTCGTTTGACAACTTGGAATCAAATACACCTATCTTACTCTCGAGATTACAAATGTAGTTTTCCCAAATAATTAATAATATAAAGTTTTTCTTTTGAGGAAAAGACAGATTTATATGAAATGCCTTTGAACTTTGTATTTTATGAAATGTCCTTGAACTTTGTATTTTGTGTAAAAAATACCCTTGAGCTTATAAATGTTTCAAAATTACCTTTAAACTTTCAAAAAAATTAGTTTTGGATGGAAACTGTTAGTGTTTTTTGTTTAAAAAATACCTTACTTTATAAAGTTTAAAAAATACCCTTAAATTTAAAGAAAAGTTCATGAACAAAAACTGTTAATGCTTTGTTGCATAAACATCAATTTTCAAAAGTTGCTTAGTACCCTTTAAAAAAAGGTTAAAAATGTTCTTACCGTTAATGTACACCTCATCACCTCTTTCCATTTTCTTTCTCTCCCATACTTCAATCTAGGACCTATCACTTCTCTATTTTCTCTAGTTTTTTTTTTTCTCCTCTTACACGCCTTCTTGTTAACAGTTTAACCTTTTGTTTATCTCATTAAAACAAAAAAATAGCCCCTTTAGTTTAAGCCATATAGTTTATAACAACACAAAAGAGAATAATGAAAGCTCCAAAGAAATCTTAGGACTTGTATGTTTTGACAAGACTATACGCTAATGGTTGAATGAGTGTTAATAGCCAAAAACATTTTTTATATATATATATATATTTGGCTATTTTTAGTTTTGGTAAATTTTATAAAGGAAATTTTTAGTTTTAGAATTTTGCAGGGTTTTATGCTTTAGCTTAAAGTTATGGTTTATATTTTGCTATGACAAAATGGCATAAGAATTGGACACATGAGAGAAAAATGAGAGTGTCTATATGGAAAAAAAAAAAAATCTATATAATTTGTTTTAAACTTGGTTATTTACGAATTAAAAAAAAAAAAAAACTTCAAACAAATTAATTACTCTTACTAACAAAGCATTTTCAACCTCCATTTTGTGCGAGGTTAAGAGTATTAATGTAACATTTAAAAGTTCAAAGATATTTAAACGATTCGGTTTGTGTCTATATATTGATAGCAAAAATATTTTTGAAATAAAAAATATTTTTAAATAAAATATGAACGGTTTTCATCTAAAATTGAGAATAAATATATTTTTGAATTGTTTTTGAAGTTTTGAGGGTATGTTGTATAATACAGTGAAATAAAATTATTCATATAAAGCAATGTTTACCGCAAAGCCAGCAAATGCATTCAAATAAAATAGTGATTGGCATGCTCGCACGAATTTATTTATCCAAATCTCATATTAAATTCAATCCAACTGGAGTTCCCACCATCCAATGTCCAATCAATAAATATAACATTTTCTTTTTGAAATAAGCAAACGGACAAAAGCTTCGGCATCAATTATTCAATAATAATAAAAAAAATACAATCCAAACCTCAAAAGTGGCAACATTTATTTGATGGGAATTTAACCATTTGATTAATTAAAACTTTAATTTAATTAATCAAGGATTGGAAGTAAAGTTGAAATTAGCACAAGTAGTCATTCGACCCAATAAAGTGGAGCTAAATCCAAGTCTGGAAGAGGCCAAATCAAATTCAAGCAAATTATCCTCAATTTGGTGGGCCCCAATAACAATCGCTGTTCTTGGTTCCACTCCACCGTCAACAAATCCCAAGCACAAAACGTTATCTTTTACCTGTACCATCGAATTCGCTCCGAAGATTCTCCAAATCACTTTCTTGTTCTGCAAAATCAAATCGATCGATGGCAACCCCGGCCCCAATCGGGTACTTCCGAAGCTCTTTGAATTATAACAAACCCCAAACGGCGCAACTGCTGCCACTCTCGGAACTTTCGACAACTCCGTCGTGAACGTTTTCACCACCGCGTTGTAAATCGACGATTCGAGTACGGTGTATGGATTCACGGTGCTGATTTTGGTGCCGCCGTTTCCGTTTTTGTCGATTTTGAGGAGCGTGGTGTTGAGTGGGACGGTTTTGGAGTTGATGACGATGGATTTAACGCCGATGAAATACTCGGCGGATTTATCTCCGGCGGAGAAGACGCCAGCGGTGCTGACGGGGTTGATGAAGAGTGGGGTATAAGTGAGGGATTTTGTTAAGTCGACGTTGGGTAAGAAATTGTAAGGGCCGTTCCCGGAGAAGATGACGCCAGGGGATCTGGTGGAGCCGCTCAAGCAAACGGCGAATTTCCGGTTAAAGCTGAAAGCGGCTGCGAATTGTGAAGGCAGAGAGATTCCGGTTCTTCCGAATCCGGCCATTCCAGTTACGCCGCCGGCGAGGCCGTCGAGGAGAAACGTTGACCCGCAGACGAAGAGGAAATTGGGCACCGACACGGCTCTGGTTGGAATAAAGCCGTTGGTGGAGGAAACAGAGACGACGTCGGAAGCGACTTCTCCGCTGGTGGAGAGGCCGATAATGGTGTTTCCGGGGAAGAGGCTGCACGTGTTGTTGTTGCAGCCAGGGCGCGGCGGCGAAAAGCACTCGCCGCAGGAACTAGATTTAGAGGCGAGGTGGCATTGGGCGGAGCGGCAACGGGCAGGCTTATAAGTGGAAGAAACGTAGCCACGGTCACAGTCGACCCACATGAACTGACCGCCGAGGTCGACCGTGAGCTTGAGTGGAACGAGAGGGGTTCGTTGGTGGATGTGGGTGATGTATTGGAGAGATGGGTGTTTGGTGACAGGGAGAAGGAGGGATTTGGGGCGGAAGGAGGTTGCTGCAATGGAAATGGAGAATAGGAGGAAGAGAATAGAGGAGAAGAAGGAGAGGGAAGTGGAGGCCGCCATTGAGGTATTCTTTTTGGTGTGGAAGTGAGAATGGAGATCGTGGTTTTATATACGCAGAGTGTGGAGGATGGAATTTGACCGGTCGTCGGAAATTTTCTTTTTCTTCTTATTACAAGTTTAATCTCACATCATTTTAATATATATTTTCTTATTTTTGACAATATGTTATTATGTTGTGGGATTGAGGGAATGGAAAACTACTATGTTTATTTTCAACCCCATCGTTTCTTTGGTAAAGTGTCTAATTCAACTTTCAATTTTCAATTTCATGTCCATATAAAATATCAGTTTTAATAAAATTATATTAAACATAAATTTTATATTTATTTTTAATTATTTTTTGATAAAAATAAATAACCTATGTAAAAATATGGGTAAATTGGAATCACGATTGAAATGGTAGGAGTTTATTTGAATTTTTTTTTTAAAAAAGAAAAATTATTATAAATTAGAAAAAAAAAAAATATCAAACCACTCACAAATATAGAAGTTTATTGTGGATAGACCTATAAATAGTTTAAGCCATTTTGCTATATTTTGAAATGGCCTACAAAAATTTATAGACACCTTAAATATTTTTTTAAAAAAATTGAGCCTAAAATGTCAAACTAACCTATAATTTAACATTTAAAATAAAGCACTTATTTGTTATTATGTTTTAAGAAAATAAAAGTCTTTTCTCTTTCCTACATCTTCCATCTCAACCCTTCTTAAGAATGAAGGAAACAACAACAAGCGAAAAGGTCTCAGTCCAAAACCCAGAAGATCCTGAAGATCCTGAAGAGGAAGCCAACACTGCTAGATTATGGGCAGTTTTGTTCTCTTCTCTAGGAATTTTACAAAAGGAAGAAACACTATAAGACAAAGTTTCCTCCACAAAAAAAATAAACAAAGAAAAAAATCTCAAAAGCTTGATAACTTCCATGGAATCATACTCAACCAATAATTGGAGGAGGAGGAGGAGGAGGAGGAGGAGGAGGGCAGTTTTCCCTTTCATTATGCAAATTTGTTTACTTTGGGTAGGGATGGTTGGTCTGCAATGGATTATTGGGATTACTTGCAAAGATCTAAGAGTAAAGAGGATTTGGACCCTAATGAGTGGTATTTGGAGTTATCCCCCCCCCCCCCCCCCCCCCC
>QLSR01000057.1:352478-392487 GCA_031780015.1 Citrullus colocynthis
CCCCCCCCCCCCCCCCCCCCGAGGAGGAGGGCGGTTTCACCTTTCATTATACAAATTTGTTTACTTTGGGTAGGGGTGGTTGGTCTGCAATGGATTATTGGAATTACTTGCAAAGATCTAAGAGTAAAGAGGATTTGGACCCTAATGAGTTGTATTTGGAGTTATTCCCCCTCCCCCCCCAAGGAGGAGGGCGGTTTCCCCTTTCATTATGCAAATTTGTTTACTTTGGATAGGGGTGGTTGGTCTGCAATGGATTATTGGGATTACTTGCAAAGATCTAAGAGTAAAGAGGATTTGGGCCCTAATGAGTGGTATTTGGAGTTATTCCCCCCTCCCCCTCAAAATGCGAATTCAATCATGTTTGGAAGTTGAAAAAACTTTGATGGTCTTCAAGGTCGGCAAGTCTAGGTATGTTGATAGGAGGATCTTGTCCCCTTGTTCGTCTGAAGGTCGTTGGAAGTTGTTGAAGGAGGGGTTTTGGAAGCTTAACCTTGATGCAGCTTGGTTGGAGAACTCTCAGCCATGCGGATCAAATTGAGTTATTTGGGATTGGAATGGGCGTTTGATTGGTGGTGGCTTTAACTTCTCCACTTTTTATTAGCCAGTGAAAGATTTAGAAGTCAAAGTCATTGTTGAAGGCCTGATGAAGGTAAGAGATACATGGAATGACTAAAATCCCCTATTGGTGGTTGAGTCTGATTCCTTGGAAGTCATCAAGCTTTTGAATGGTAACAATCATTTGTCTGAGGTTTGTTTTTTAGTTAAAAAATACCCTTAAACTTAAAAAGAAAAGTTCAAAAATACACTAATTGTTAATATATATGAATAAAAACCATTAATACCTTTATGCATAAATACTTATAAACTTTCAAAAGTTATATGAGTACAAGTACTTTAAAAAAATATATATATATATTCTTATGGTTTATCTATACCTCATTACCTCATACATTTTTAATTTTCTTTCTCCTACTTCAATCTATGACCTATCATTTCTCTATTTTCTACCATTTTACTCTCATTGGGACTTATATGTTTTAACAAGATTATACATAGATAGTTGAGTGTGTGTTAATAGTTAAATACATTCTTTTTGTAATTGGTTATTTAGGGTTTTGGTAAGTTTTAAGGGGATATATATATATATATATATATATATATATATATATATATATATATATATATTTGTTTTAAACCTGGTTATTTTCGAATTTAAGAAAACTTCAAAGAAATTGACAACTGTACTAATACTAACGACAATGGTATTTTTGGATCTTTTTTTTAAGTTTAAGATTATTTTTAAAAAATTTTAAAATTCAAGAGTATTTTTGACACAAACTACCGTGTTTAGAGCATTTTGTATTATTTAGCCTAAAATAAAATCTCCCTCCTCTCTCCTATATTTCTCTCTTATTTTTTTAATCTTACTTGTCGAAAGGTTAATGATTGTCTTTTTCATTTATTTTTTTTTCAGAAACTTTTTTATACACTTTTTAAAAGAAACTTAATGGCTTTTTCCTTACCAATTCATTAAGTTTTGAAAGTTTATAGTGTTATACGGTACTACATAATAACCCAGGTTTTGGTTTGAGTTTGGTTGTAATTTTTAGATTAAAATATTATTTTGATCTTTATGTTTTAAATTTTTAAAAAAATTTTAATTTACATATTTTCAATAAATTCTAAATTTAATCTTTTAGTGATCGTTTTTTTATTAAAATTGGTGAAATAACAAAAACTAGTAGTATAGATTAAATTTAATATTTATCCAAAATACAAACAATAAATATTAGACATTTGAGTACACGAGTGAGAGATAAAATATTTTTTTTTTCTTAGGCAATTCTCAAACAAGGGAGAATTCTTAAAATTTCACGTTGTTGAATGGTATTTACTCTTGCATTAACACTATTTTTTAAAATACATAAATAATAATATAAAACCTAAAATTATTAGATTCAAAATAATTTTTAAAGGATACCCACGTGGCAACTAACTCAAATAATGCCACATGTACCCTACATACCCTATAATTAGAAACTTGTCTCAAAATGTAAATCTTAGCAGAAAGAGTTCGAAATTGGAAATACTATAAATTTTTGCTTTATTTTATTTTATTTTTTTTGGGGGGGGGGGGGGTATTGTGAGTGACGTGGAATTATTTTGTTCAAATCTGGAAGGCTATGAAAAGTCTTAGGATGGATGCGATTGGAAAACTGTTGGCGCTTCAGTCTACGTGGACCCTCTGATCCGCTGTTTGCCTCCGTCGAATTGGACTCGTTTTTACATCAATGCCACCTGTAATTTTCACTCGGCTCACCTTTCCTAAATTGTAATGAAAATTCCAATTTAATGAAATTTCATCCATGGCTCAATCGTAGTAAACATGAGTTGCAAATGTAATTAAATTATTTTTTATATCGCTTTTGCTTAGTAGTACAAATTTGTTACAATTTACTATTACTGTTAATGTTATTTCTTGGAGGCGATAAAAGTAAATATAATAATAAATATGTTTGGTTAATAATTTTCATACTGTTACAATAATAATTTTTTAATGGTAACGATAACAATAGCAGTAAAGATAGTGGATCCCACGTAATTTTCAACCACAATCAAATTTAAAACTCTCCATTACTCAATGAGATTGCATTATTTTATTACAAATTTGGAGGCAGACCCATAATTCATTATACTTATGAAATACAGGTCAACTGGGGCGCACTTTTGATTCTGAATTGTGTTTCAAATGGAGTAAATGCGACCTAAATATAAGGAATCAATTGTCGTATAAAATGTGGAACCTATTTAAATACATTCTCACAAAACACGTTAACAATATTCTATAAATTATGAATAATAAAGAAAATCTATTATGATTCCAACAATTTTGATAGCATAACCTAAATAATGAAATCATAATCAATCCTTTTGCATTCTTCAATAACTTAAAAAAGAAATTCAAACTTAAAGATTTATACTTACTAAATTTTATTTCCATTAAAATTTTAAAATAATAAGATCAACTTAAAATCTAAATTTTCATAAATAAGGGTGTGATTGTCTATATAAGTGTTTATTTATTTATTTATTTATTTTTGAAAAAAAAGAAAGTGGAATTCATACGATTTTATAATGTTTGCCAAAATCCTAATTAAAAAAGATGAATTTAGAAAACAAGTTAATTCTTCAGCAAAAGATTTAAATTTAAATTCTAGAAAAAGTATGACTCAAAGACCTTTGCACTACCTTCACTTCTTCCATGTATTCTTTTGTCCACCCACAATTATTGTCATTATTAACAATCATTCTATCCACGGCCACATGTTAGTGTTTTAAATATAAATATAAATTCATTAGTTTACAGTATTTTGTAGTCAAGGTTTTAAGCGAAATTGATATTGGTAGAAACATTTTGTATGAAGTTGTTAATATCTTACACCAAAAGAAGTGTAATTGAACTAATATAAACATGTACTATTTGATATATAATGAGGTTTGATCCTCCCACAACATAGAAAAATGCTTAAATTTTACTTCTATAAGATACATTTATGATTTATAAAATTATAAATCATAATTTAGTTCTTAATCTTTTAAATACTTTAAACACATATTTAATGAGTCAAAAAATTTTAATAGACATTTTACATTATACAATTATGTGTCCAATATGAAGATCTTACGTAGAAGGGGGAAAAAAAAAAAAAACTTCGCACAGTTTATAAGAAAGACACATAAGTAGAATTATTTATTTCATTATCAATTATTGATTTTGGGATATAACGTCGGGTAGATATTCAATTTAGAAAAACATTAAGATCCAATCTGACATTCCCTAAGGAAGCACGGTGAGAACTTATAGATCTCTGGTTGAAAAGGTGGAGAAACAACACATGGATGGATAAATGTATTTTTATCTGTTTTTAAAAATTTGAATATAGAATCTATCTATAATAAACAATTATTAATATAAAGCATTGTTTTGGGCGAAAGCCAACAAAGTGCATTTAATTAAAAAGAAGTATTTGCACGCTCACAATAATTTATTTATCCAATTTCGAGTCCACTCATATGCGGGGCACCATCCAATCCATAAACATAACATTTTTCCTTTTTTAAATAAAGAAATAAAGAAAAGCTACGGAATCAATTATTTATTGAATGATAAAAATACAATACAAACCTCAAAAGTAGCAACATTTATTTGATGGGAATTTAATTTGCTTAATTAATCAAGGGCTAGAAGTAAAGTTGAAATTACCACAATTAGTCATCCGACCTAGAAGAGTGGAGCTAAATCCAAGTCTGGAAGAGGCCAAATCAAATTCAAGCAAATTATCCTCAATTTGGTGGGCCCCAATAACAATCGCCGTTCTTGGTTCAACTCCACCGTCGACAAATCCCAAGCACAAAACGTCGTCGTTTACGGACACCATTGAATTCGCACCGAATATTCTCCAAATCGCTTTCTTGTTCTGCAAAATCAAATCGATCGACGGCACGCCCGCCCCCAATCGAGTACTCGAAAAGCTCTTTGAACTATAACAAACCCCAAACGGCGCCACCGCTGCCACTCTCGGAATTTTCGACAGCTCCGTCGTGAACGTTTTAACCACCGCGTTGTAAATCGACGATTCGAGTACGGTGTATGGATTCACCGTGCTGATTTTTGTACCGCCGTTTCCGTTTTCGTCGATTTTGAGGAGAGTGGTATTGAGTGGGACGGTTTTGGAGTTGATGACGATGGATTTAACGCCGATGAAATACTCGGAGGATTTATCTCCGGCGAAGGAGACGCCGGCGGTGCTGACGGGGTTGATGAAGAGTGGGGTATAAGTGAGGGATTTTGTTAAGTCGATGTTGGGTAAGAAATTGTAAGGGCCGTTCCCGGAGAAGATGACGCCAGGGGATCTGGTGGAGCCGCTCAAGCAAACGGCGAATTTCCGGTTAAAGCTGAAGGCGGCAGCGAATTGTGAAGGCAGAGAGATTCCGGTTCTTCCGAATCCGGCCATTCCAGTTACGCCACCGGCAAGACCGTCGAGGAGAAACGTCGAGCCACAGACGAAGAGGAAATTGGGCACCGACACGGCTCTGGTTGGAATAAAGCCGTTGGTGGAGGAAACAGAGACGACATCGGAAGCGACTTCTCCGCTAGTGGAGAGGCCGATAATGGTATTGCTCGGGAAGAGGCCGCACGTGTTATTGTTGCAACCGGGGCGCGGTGGCGAAAAGCACTCGCCGCAGGTAGTGGATTTAGAGGCGAGGTGGCATTGGGCGGAGCGGCAACGGGCAGGCTTGTAGGTGGAAGAAACGTAGCCACGGTCACAGTCGACCCACATGAACTGACCGCCAAGGTCGACCGTGAGCTTCAGCGGAACGAGAGGGGTTCGTTGGTGGATGTGGGTGATGTATTGGAGAGATGGGTGTTTGGTGACAGGGAGAAGGAGGGATTTGGGGCGGAAGGAGGTCGCAGCAATGGAAATGGAGAAGAGGAGGAAGAGAATAGAGGAGAAGAAAGAGAGGGAAGTTGAGGCCGCCATTGAAGCCTGAAGAGGATGTTTTGAGGTGCTTGTTGGTGTGGAATGGAAGGGACAATGGGTTATATAGGCGGAGAAAGGAGGAAGGAGTTTGACCGGTCATCACAAGTTTCCTTTTTCTTCTTTAAAACGTCGTCTTTTTATTTTTTTTTAGTACAATTATGAATGGGATCGACCAATGCCCATAACATAACCTTACTTTCACTAGTAAAAATGTCATTTTTAGAAGTGGTGGGTTTGATTCATAATACTTTAAATTGGCTATTTTGGTCTTATAGGTTTTTAAATTATTTATGTAAGGTTTAGGGATCTAATACAAATAAAATAAAAGTCTTAAGAATTTGTTTGACATAACCTTAAAGGTTTACACTTAAAACTTAATGGACACTTTTTAATCTTTGGGACCAAGAGAATGTAAAATACTTAAAATAATTTTTTTTGTTAATTTTAATATCACTCTTAAACAAATTTTTAATCATTTCAAATCAATTTTAACAATATGTAAATTACATTTAAAAGTGCATAATTAAATATTAGACTAATTTTAAGTTACTAAATTTGTGTTTTAAAGAAATTTTGAACATGATAAAAATGATTTTAACATTTTTTAAATTACTCTTAATCATATCCAACGATAATGTAATATTTAAAATAAAGTACTAATTTATTTTTATATTTTAATAAAATAAAAATCGATTTTCTCTCTCCTATATTTTTCTCTCTTATTTTTTCTTTTTGTTGTTTAATCTTAATTACTTCCCAAAAGCTTAGTGGTTGTCTGCTTCTTCTTTTTCTCATCTTCTTCTTTCATTTTTCTTTTTTTCTTTATTTTTTCTATAAAATGATTAATTGTCTTTTTACTTACCAATTCATTAAATTTTGAAAGCTTATAGTACTATATGGTAATAAATGATGGGGTAGATTTCATGTTTCTGTTGTGTGGCTTGAAGATCATTCTTTACGGGTGAATTATACTCTTTGTTTTGATTTTTTCTAGTTCTTTTGTCTTTGTTATTTTGTTTGCTATACTAAAAAAAAATGATACTCATCCTCGAGCTAGTTATAATTCTTAGGTTAGTGTGTATATATATATAGCGCGTGCACGCACATTAATTTTAATCTATGAAGTGTTATCAAAATTAGTGAAATAATAACAATAATTTTCATGTAAAAAAATATGTTGTGAATAAACAAAATTTTGAGTGAAAAAGTATATAGATAATAAAAAGTTTTTGAAAAAACTGACAATGAACGAACAGTAGGGACTAAATTTCCTATTTATTAAAATGACAACTACTAAATTTATTGTGTTTGAAATTACATGATTTAGATTGAACAAACTCTAAAGTATTGGTACCAAAATGATATTTTAACCATATTTTATGAATTACGATTATGTTTTTGAAAACTAAGAGATAAGAATATAAAAGAAGATTTGTTGAACTAGGGAGAAATACTCATTTATTCTTGCAAGTTTATAGCACAATTCCTATTTAGCCGTTAGGTTTCAATGTAGTGTATTTTTGTATCCCTAACTTTTGAGTATAGTACTCAAATTTCACAATGCTACATTTTTTTAAATTAAAAAGATTTATTATAGATTTTTTTAAAATAAATTTGAAAGTTGTAGAAAATAAATGAAAATTTTTAAAATCAATTAATAAAAGGCAACAAAAAGAAAAAAAAAGTGACCCTATTTTATAAAAATCCATTAATAAAAATAATACCAATCAATGCCATATATGCCAACCAAGCCATCAACGACACAAGTTTGCAATTTTTCAATAAAATAATGAGTACAGTCTAAGATTGTATCTAATTTCGTACTAATAACTTTTAAAAAATTATTTAAAAGATAAATTGGTATATGATAAATTTTAATTAGATATTACAAAGACGAGACAATAAATAAGTGCAATCTAAGTCGGCTCGAAATTTTCTGTTTCCACCAAATTGAAAGTTAAAACCACGTGTAAACAAACTAGAGATCATATATACGACTCATTTCTAATTTGACGACTTGAGCTTATCTGTAGAGGAGTACTACAATTTTATTTGTCCCACACTTCTTAAAATATAAAATTTCTACCGATAGGTCAATAAGTGTTGCTCCTTTTAAATTCTACTGACAAGATACAACAATTATTGAAGAATAATGTATAATTCTTAAAATTTCTTATTCTTCAATAATATTTATTCCTTGCATCCACACTAATTTTTTCTTTAAGAATATACGATTATTAGATTAGAAAAAAAAATATATATATATACAATATGTACGTTTGTAGCTTAAGGAGGTGTCTGGAGAACCGTAATAAGATAGACTTGTAATGTAATATAATCTAAAATAAATGTTTGGATCGAATGTTTTGAGCCCGACTTGTAATATAAAAGTCATTTTGTTTCAATAGTTTTTAACTTAATCCTATTTCCTACTGTTTTGTTTTCCTAGGTCGCAATCTAATTTTCCTTTATTCCTTAAGTGTTCACTCATTCCAATCTGAATAATCTAATTACATTCCAACTCCCTCATACGGTCCCTAAAATTAGAAACTTCCCCCAACATGCGGGTGGAAAGAGTTGGAAATTGAAAATACAATAATTTTTTGCAATATTTGTTTATTTATTATTGAGAGTGACGTGGAGTTCTTTTGTTCGAATCTGGAAGGCTTTGAACAGTCTTGGGAACGGTGCGAAAGAAACATGGTTGGGGGTTCAGTCCACGTGGAGCCTCTAATCTTCCAGCTGTTTGCCACGGTTGAATTGGACTCTTTTTTACATTAAGTAATGTAGTACTACTCCTTTGACTTTTCAATCATAATCAATTCTTATCCATTTTTCAATAGTTTTTAAAAAGGAAATTTCAATTTACATATCCAAACATTTGAATTAGATTTATTAAATGTTTTACATCATCTACTTAAATTCTAAACTTCCACAATTGTCGTTACAAGTATTACCTCTTTTTTTATTAATTAAAAAGAAAAATAATTTTTGTAAGATTTTGTCGTGTTTGACACAACTTATTAAAAAATTAAAATCTCAAAGATAAATTTTTTTTAGTGAAACACTTCAATTGAAATCCTAGACATTATCGTGACATTATAAAATGAACTAACTACTATCAATTACCTTCACTTATTCATATTCATTTTTGTCTACCCACTGTCATTACCATCTCACTATTAGTGAACATTTTAAGACGAAAAAATGCCACTATTTAAATATAAATTTGGAGTTATTAATTCATAGTAATTTGTGTAAAATACCTTCTAGTAAAATGTAACCAAACATACACCTATTTTATTCCATTTTTTTCTTTTTAAAAAAAAAATATTTAAAAGAGAGTGTATTATTACAAAATACTATTTTTCCTTCACTGACAATCCGAACGTACCTTAAATCAACTCAAAACATTTGTTAGCAATTTGTAACTATTTTCACTTGGTTCAGTTTAAAAATAATTAAAAATAGTCTAAAGAAATATAGAGTTTAAACTAAAGAATTTAATGGTACATCGTAAAAAAATATGTGGAACTTTTTTACCGTTAATTATTAAGAAAGTGAAGTCAATTACTCCAAAATTTCTCATACTAAACTTCAACCTTTTCGGTTATCAACAATTCCATATAATTACGGCGTTGCGATCCAATTGAGAGTCATCAAAAGTTAAAAATAAACTAAAGAACGTAATCTTGGGAGTCTATGATGTAATAGCTAAAGTCAAAATTGTCAATTAAATGATATATATCGTATATTAAAACAAGTTAATGTCACATCAGGTTGGTTTTATTGATAAGATATTGGATTACATCAATCTAAAAAAAGAAAAAGAAAAAAAAAAGGATTACGTGTGTTAGATACATTCATATTCTACATGTTAACATTATTTTACAATATTCTACTCACTTGGAGAGAAGATCATAAATTAATAAAGGTTAAATTATAAATAAATATTTCAAAACAAATTTTATAATATTGATGTCGATAGAAATATTAAAGTCATAACTTTATAAAAGGTCGACAAAAATATTAATTTAATGTTGATTCTGACAAAAGTTATAAAACAAAAAATTAAAAAAAATATTTAAATCAATAGATAAATTTTTCATGATTTCAAACTTAAACAAGTTTACATGTCTATTATTCATATTATATTTACATTAGTGACATTTTGTTACTTATTTTTTATGTTTTATAAATTTTTATGATATATTCAAAATATCGATTCACTTCTCATATCAATATTGAACTCACAAAAATGTGGAAATATAAACATGTTGACGGAAGTTTAATACTATGGTTGTAATTACACTCCCAAACTTTAAAAAGTTACATTTTAACTTTAAGTACGAAGTTTGTTTCAAAATAGCCTCTAAGACTTTTGTTGTTAAATAATTGTTTTAAAATGAGTTTAGATTTAATTTGTTCCCCTAAGTCGACACAAATATTTTTGTTCTTTGAATTGAAACAACAAAATTCTCCCGGATTGTTAATTTTGAAATAAATTTTAACTTCAAATGATTAAACAAAAAATCTCAAAATTTAATTAAGAATGTAATTGAAGCTAACTTCATTCTGCATCAGTAATTTTATAGTTCAACCATAAATAAAAATAATCGTTTTATTAGGATGGCTTCGGGCCGATTATCGAATGTTTAATGCACAATACAAGTAAATTAAATTTGATGGAAGACTTTTATATTATACTTTTAATATACAAAATCATTTTTCGTTTTTGTTTGCTTCATCAATTGGTTAAATGACATCAAAAAGGAAAGAGAGTTTTCAATAGAAAACGAAATTAAAAATAAAAAAATAAAAAAAAATTAAGCTGTTTCATTTTAGCCCTTGATAATTTAAAAAAATATATCAATAACTTTAAAGTCATATAAAAAAGCATTTTTATCCTTGCATTTTCTGCCACCTAATTTAGCTCAATAATTATCTTAATTGTCTTAATGTCTACATTAATATGTAATACACAATAATAGTTGAAAGTTCATTTTTTAATTCAAATATATATTATATTGTTCGTTCGAATATTCACAAAACACTGTAAAATTGACAAAATACAAGTCTATAAAATATATTATGATTCGTGTGTGTCTATATATGTGTGTAAATTGACAAAAAAGTTAAAAGATACATATATATTATTTTAAAAAAATATCAATCATATTAAAATTTTCATTTCCCGATAAACGTATTAAAAAATGTATTTAAGATTATTTAACTATTCCTTATTAAAATGCATAGAATGATGTGAAGTAAAATAGTTCGTAAAATGAAGTCTTGGTTTTCTGTCGGCAGAAGGAAACATGCGATCACTCCAAGCGATACTTCACGAGGAACAATTTTTTTTTTTTAATATTAATTATAATCATTTACGATTTTGAAATAATGTTCATTATTTGCTTATATATTTAAGTGAACAATTCAATTTTTAACTAATAAATATATTAATAATTATATTGAAGACTTATTAAAAACAAAATTAAAATTTATAACGGATAGATTATTTATTTTAAAATTTTGAATATGTCATAGATTTACCTAAATAAAAGTGAAACATCTAAAAATGTTGGGATCTACTAAATATTTTTTAGAGTTCACTGACCATATAAAAATAGATCTCAAAGTTAAGGGGATAAATTTGTAATTTAAATAAGTATGAACTTGTGCTCCCGAACTTAAAGTTTTTAAATCTTTCATCTAAATTCCACACGTAAGGTATAGAATACCATCTTAGCTCAAGTCAACACTTGATTTAGGCATTAGAATGTTTTTTTTTTTTTTTTTTTTTGGGGGGTGTGTTTCACATCAATGTAAAATTTTTTTTTTTTTTTTTTTGGGGGGTGTGTTTCACATCAATGTAAAATTTTTTTTTTTTTTTTTTTGGGGGGTGTGTTTCACATCAATGTAAAATTTTTTTTTTTTTTTTTTTTTTGGGAGGGATAGTTCCACATCAATGTAAAGTGTATTTTTCTTATAACACCTTGAGTTGGACAAGTCAGTTTGACTCATGGGTTAGCTTATGCTAGAAAACTCGACTCCTTATAAACTTACTCTCGAGTGTAGGACGAGTTAGTTTATGCGACCTACCACCTTGTCATAATCAAATTCAATCACTAGAAGTATGAACTCAACTCAAATTGATGATTTTTCACTTAATGTAACATTTAAATTTACATGCACTAATTTTTTTCACCTCACAATAACAAAAACCATGACTGGTAAATTTTATGAAAGGATAAATTCATAATAGAAACATTTTAAAGACTAATAGAAAAATAAATTATAATACAGTCACTCATATGGACGGTTTGATAATGAGATCAATTTTTTATAGAAAAAATTGGACCTGTAAGCTTAATTTTAAAAAATTAAAGGTTTATTAAACTAGGTTTAAAATAAGTTTTTTTTTTTTAATTTTTAATACTATATAGCTGGTTTAGGTTAGGTATATGTTCGATCAAGAGGTCAAAAACTTAATTCTCATTTCTCAAATGTCGTGTTAACTCACATAGTAATAATAATAAGAAAAATTATTTAAAATGACAAAATTTTGAAAATTTATTATATTTATAAATATTTTGTTTAATTTTTCTATTTTTAAAAACAACCCTACTAATAATAATAACAATAAACCGGTTTATTTTTAAAGGCTAATGGTAATAAATAACGTTACTCTGTTTATTGGATCATTTTTGGGGCGATGCAATTGGGCTACATTGCCCGAGCCCAAAATGGTCAACTCTCCGGAAAATCTTAAGGCTCAAGAAGCCCAAAATTATCCATTTTAAGAAACAAATTTGCAAGGAATGAGTTTTCTTTTTGAGAAAAAGGAAAACCTTTTTCTTTTTCATTAATTATTTAAAAATCAATTTCAATCTCATCCAATTGAAACTTTAAACTTAAGGCAACAGTTTGATTAAGATCGCAAGAATCAATATTTGGTTTAAAAAGCTAATGTATCAGGTTTTCTTTAAAAAAAAATAAAACACATACACGCAACTACTGTGTATGTATAATCAAGCTATTTTTTTACTAGACAAGTTTTGCCAATGAGTATAGTAAATTATATAGCAAATTAAAGTAGAATTCAACTAATCTTTGTGCATTCTCAAATATATCCGTTAAGGATAATTTTGGATCAATAATGGTTTAATAGAAAATTCAAGGAAAAGCAACAGTGTTTAGGTCAAAAGACCAGAGTCTAGAGATGGCTAAGGTTTAGAAGGGAAGCGCAACATGGGCAGGGCCCATGCCATGTGAGTCGGCCTGCCTTGGCGGAAGTCAAGGCTGACCATAAGAAGCCTTATGGAGGTTGATCCCAACGAAGGCCTAGCCCAAGGTTAGGTTATAGAAACTAAATGTACTTCAGAAACCCTAAAGGGGAGAGACTTTAGTCAACAAATATGATAAATATGGAGTAAAACCTGAAGGAAGTAAGTCCACTCATGTACTAAATTTCTATATTTGCTACATAGTTTTCCTTTCCAACTTAAGTATTAGAGCTTCCGATGTGCAGATCTTTCTTATCCTGTAGGTTGCTTTCTTTTCTGAATTATAAATTCTCGATTGTTGCTACGAGAAGATTGAGACCATATTTACCTTGTCCCAATTTTGACATCAACAATATCTATCTTATGGGTATAGTGTATGAATCAATAGAGAGCATATATATATATATATATATATATATATATTTGTATTTGTATGATTCAAAATTATTACATTTCAATCCCTTTCCAATATCTCCTATAGAATGATAGGTTAGTGTGGGCTTATCTTTGCAGTTATCCACTCTTCCAAGTATTATAGAGTATAGTCCTGAACTTGCAAAAATTTACTCTCTCACGCATATTGGTATCAAAGCTTTGAATCGAATCAGAACATCAGTTGAGACATCAAAGTTCATCCATGAAACTTTGAGTGATATAATGAGAAAGAAGTAGTTTTGCATGGAAATAATAAAGGGGACAGTGAAGAAAGAGGTAAAATGTATAAATGTATACATAGAGAGAGAGAGAGCAAATTAAGAAAGAAAAAGAAACCTTTGTTAGTTTCTCTATTTTTCAAATAGGTTGTTATCTAGTCGCAGAATAGATTGTCATGAATTAATAGTTGACTCAGATGTAAGAATTCAAACATTGAAAAATACACCTGATCTTCATGTGACGACAACAATAAATTTGTAATTTGAGAAAGAGAACCTGAAAAGAAAAAAAGAAAAAAGTCAGAATCGGAGAACCCTGAAAAAGAAGTTAAAAAGTTTAAGTACTAGATAAAGTTCAAGTTAAAGTTATCTCATATGAAATAATAATAATGGGTTTATATAAAGAATGACATGAATTTGACATTTTTTCCTCATTGGATCAATAATTAGTGAGCACGAGATTTATTTGAGCCAAAGTCCAATATTTATTTTTTTTAACTTTTGACATATTTCATCAGGTCAATTACATCAGGTCAATTACACAAACGACATTATATAGATATATAATCATCTTTTCTTTTTTAAAAAAAAAAAAAAGTAATTGGGTTTATATTGTTTGTTTTAACTCACGAGGGGGCACGTAATTGAGGCAAGGTATTAGGCGTGAGACGCGTAATACATGCATATATTACAAAGAAAGAAAGAAAAAAAGTAAGGCCAAATTGAAAGAATATGAATATGAAGTAAAAAACATCATAATTCTCACGAGACCTACAACTTCTTGCATTTAATGGCCTTCCTTCTCTCCTTCTTTTACTTTTTACACTATATATATATATATATATATATATATATATATATAAACACACTCTCAATAATCCATCTCTTTTAATTTCTTCCCAAACTACATATAACACTACTTATCAAACCAACCATTATCCTTCTCTCATGGCTCATATTGCTGTGGAAAGAAATAGGAGAAGGCAAATGAATGAACATCTTAGGGTTTTGAGATCTTTGACTCCTTGTTTCTATATCAAAAGGGTTTTCCCTTCAACCTCTCTTTTAATTTCCTCTTTTGATCTTATTCTTAATTTCCTTATGTTTTCATGCCATGGGTTTGGTTTTTTTTATTTTACTATAGGGAGATCAAGCCTCGATTATCGGGGGAGTCATAGAGTTTATCAAGGAGTTGCATCAAGTTTTACAATCGTTGGAGTCCAACAAACGGAGGAGGAAGAGTATAAGCCCTAGCCCAGCTCCGAGCCCGAGGCCGCAATCAATGGCGGGATCCGATAATGGCTCGCTTGGATTTGAAAATGGAGTTGATGTCGTCGGAGCATGTTGCAATTCATCGGTTGCAGATGTCGAAGCGAAGATTTCAGGTTCAAACGTGGTTTTGAAAATCATTTCCCGACGGATTCCTGGTCAACTTTCGAAGATGATTGGTGTCTTCGAGAGGCTCTCCTTTGAGGTTCTTCATCTTAACATTAGTAGTATGGATGACACGGTTCTGTACTCTTTTGTTGTGAAGGTATATTATATCAAAATAGGGCTAACTCTAGCCTTCTTATTAATTAGGGTTTCTTTTTTGGTTGGGGATATTATTTAAAAGAAAACCCACTTGAAACCCTAATTAATCTTTCACACATAAACTAACAGAATTATCTATCTCTAAATAGGAATGATTGAAATTGTAGATATTTTCTTTGTTTCTAATCCTTATATGGGGGAAAACAAGAGGGTTGAGGTAGTGAGTACTATTACAAAAAAATTGATATTGAAAATATTTTCAGAAACTCTTGCACATACATATATATTTGAGTGCAAAAAGTATTTGTGAATGGTAATAATCTTTATATGACAATGATAGAATTTAAAAATTATAGTAAGTTTGAATTATTAGTTAATTTTGTTGGTCTAATTAACTATATATGCATGTAAATGTATCAATATAGATCATCACCACACAAATGCATTAGAAAAAGAGGGAGAAGAATTCATGTGTGTCTAACTATTTAAACAATATTTTTGCATGCGATCATAGTCAATTTTGATCTATCTTTCACTTCATTTTGGAATTGAATACTCAGCAAATTCTAAGCTTTGGACTTCAGTTAGGGTTTATGGGTTTCCATTTTCAGCTATGAATCCATATCCATCCATATTCAAGGACTAGATTTAAATGCATGCATGCATACAATAACTATTCAATATTGACGGCCAAAACTAGTTAAAACATTATATCATTTAAAATTTTTAGAGACTAATTAAGTCTAGAGTATAAATTTTAGGATAATTGATCTTATTTTAATATTGGTCCACATAATTTTTTCCTTTTAAACTCTATATTTAATTTATGGATGTGTGTGATCAAAGTTTGCTTCAATAGAAAATTGGAGCAATTGAGTAAGTTGTTACATTCCAAATGATTTGAATTTTGTTACTTATTTTTCTTAATTTTGTGAGATTTAATAACTTTGATTTAATTTGTTGGATGCAGATAGGGCTTGAATGTCAACTAAGTTTGGAGGAACTAGCTTATGAAGTTCAACAAAGCTTCTGCTCTCAAGTGTATTTATGCCAATGAGAGTATTATTAATTACCCTTTAAAAGAGTTGATTATATGCTTAATTATAGATAGTTTTATTTTACATTAAAAATAGAAATAAGAAAGTTTGAAGGCAAAACATTAATATCAGAAGTTTTTATATATATATATATGCTGTTTTTAATTGGTGAGATTTTCATACCCAATCAAAATTATGACAAAGTCAATCATATTCCTCCCTTATTATATAACTTTAGTTGTTTCTTAGTTTAACAATGGCAGAACATAGACCCATGATAATGGTGAGGTTTTAATAGCCAATATTGTAGAGTTGAGCATTATTAAACCCTTGGCAAATGGGAAATTATTAAACAACCATTCCTTTCTTTTTTTTTTTTTTCTTTTGACAAGAAAATTCAACACGTTTGACCTTCTAGTTGATAATAGAAACTTTATGTCAATTGTGTTATGCTCATTTTGACTCTTTTCATGCACCTTGTGAATTTATAATTAATTACACTATAGTCTTATTCATTCTTTGAAAGTTTATTGTAATTGGATTTTTTCTAATCTTTTAATAATTTTATGAGTCATATAATTACATTTCAGAAAAAAACAATCATTTTAATACTTTCCCCCAACTTAATTTGAAGTTCATTTTAATTAAAACCTTAAGTTAACAATTGTCTAAACTTAGAACCTAAATAATTAGTGTATCAAATTAAATTCTCATACTATTTTCACTCAATTTCATTTAAAATTAGCTAAATATCACATAAATAAAATTACTCTTCTCTAATACCGTGTTGATCTATGCATAATGAAGTATCTATACATATGTAAAGTTAATCATTAACGGTTCTTAAACAAAACCCTTAAAAGGGTCTAAATTGACTAGTGCATACAAGTTTGGTAGTTTTAATTGATACAAGTATTAGTTTTGAATTTAGAGTCTAATCTAATTTTTTTCCCATACATTATTAATCATCATCTAAATAATAATACTATACATGTTTGTTGTAAATTCATAATAAATGAGAAGAAAAGATTATATGAATTTCATTTGAGAAAGAAACAAGGAACCAATGATCAGCTTAAAAGTATATTCAAATTTTCATGTTTGATGGTTTAGGGTTTAGGGTGATGACTCTATAAAACTCCAAATGAGAATTAATAAATCAACTAGATTTTATAAGTTAAACTCTTTGTAATGAAATATTAGTTAGGTAGGGTCATGTGTGTGCACTTTCAATTTTTAATTTGCTCACTTTTAAAAAAAAAAAAAAAAATCCACGAATTCTTTCTCTAGTATATTTTTTTCTCACCTACAAATCTTTAATCCTTTCTTATTATTAATCCATTTGAAGAAATTATTCAAGGAGAGCCACATACACTAATTTCTTTCTTTATTACTTTCGCATAGTTTCTTGTTATTTTCATTGTCTCTCTCTAATTTTATCTACTTCATGGATTTGGTCTCTCATTCTCTCATTGATCTCTTACTTAAATTAAATTAATGGTAATCATAAAATAAGCCATTGATATTATTAGAAGAAATTAATTATTCCATCAAAAAAAGAAAAGACAGAAATAGTTCTAAAAAATTAGCTGACATTCAAATGTATGTAAAAGAAAAAAAAACGTACAAAATCGTAGATAATTAAACGCCAAAGAAAATACTTCAGGATCAATTAATGAAGAAATCAACGGGGAAACGACGTCGTAAAAGACCCACGAAATTAAAGAGAGAGAAAAAAAGAAAAAAAGAAAAAGAAACATACAAACAAAGACGCATTGCTACGCCGGCGCCGCTTAACCAAATCCAAAACCAAAACCGTTGACCTTTTTGACTTTCAATGATAATCAGGTACGGTCACTCACAGGCGTGTTCTCTCTGACTTGCTGGACCCACCGGAATATTACACAATAATAATAATAATAATAATAATAATAATAAACAATAATAAATAAATAAATATTACTAAATTTTTTAGTCTAATTTCTAGGTCTCTAAATTCTAAAATGTTAGACATTTAATCTTTTAAGTTTTGAGTTTTGTTTTAATTAGTCGTTAGGTTTCAAAATATTATAATTTTACCCTTAACATTTGAGTTTTGTTTCAATTTAGTCCTTAGATTTCAGAATTTACATTAACTTTCATTTTTCATTAAATACTCATTTTTTACCTTTAGTGTTGATATATGTTAAAATAATTAATTAAGACTCACTATTTTTCTTCAGTTTTAAAATAAAATTTAAAATTTTCACTTCATAATTATCTAAAATCAATTTATAGACATGGACGTAATGATTAAAAGTGAATTTTTAATTAAAAAGATTGAAGTTAAAAATGTAAAATCTTGAAATCTAAAAACTAAATTAAAATAAAACTGAAATATCAAAGATAAAATTATAACACTTTAAAATTTAGGGACTATATTTGAGACTTAACTAAACTTAAAATCTAGATATCAAAAAGATATTTTCTTCCAATAAATAAATAAAATGAATCGAGGCAGGTGTACGCTCAGAAAACAATGATGCATTATTCTCTACGGTCTGGATTATGTACCCTGCGAGGCGATTGGAGTAATTATTAGGCGTGGGAAGGTGCACTCTGTGCTTACTCTGGGTCCCACTTTTTCTAATATATAAATAAATAATAAAAATAGGAATGGCAATTAATAATTGAGATTCCCTCTACGGCTGTTTCGTCCAGCTAACTAAGCCGTTCATTTGTCCGGCTCAAGCTAAGCCGTCATCACTTTATCACGATCAGCTTCTTTCTCACTTGGCTTAGTTTTCATTTCCCTCTTTCTTTTATTATTATTATTTTTATTTTGTTTTCAAATAAGTAAACTTATTTAGATAAATAAAAAATAAAACTACTTTGTATATGCACTCCTTGAATGTATTTGTTTGTTATACAACTCATTATCTTATAAAAAATGAAGATTCTTTACTGTTAACTTTGTTGACTACATTACTTATTTTTTAGGTAGTGTTGAAAAAATTAGTAATAATTTGGAATTTTCATTTTGAAATCAAGTATGAGAAATTATATTAGCTTAGTTCAACATATCAAGTTCAAGTTTTGCAAATACAATCATCTGACCTATGTTGCTAGTAACCTACAAGATAGATAGTGTGGTTTTATATCCAAAGTTAGCATATAGTCATTCTCGTGGAAAGCAAAGATTAGGTTAGCATACAGTTAATGAAAGATACGAACACATGTAAAGTAGCGTATTTGCAATAAATCTGAACAATCCTGGTTTTTGACATTCTTCCAAAACAAACCTCCAATTTTTGCTTATACCCTCCAATTTCCACCATTCATCCTAGTTGTCATTGAGTTCTCGTGTGGGCTTGTGGTTTGGGCCCGCCTGGGTGGCCCTTCTGGGCCTTACCTAATTTTTGGTTCATCTTCTTTTTTAATTCCTTTTTTATGTTATTAGTTTTTAATTTTAAAAGAATACAACTAAAATAGATATTTTATTTTCTGGAACTGAGCTAAGTTGGACTGTTGTTTGACAAATTGAACCAATAATGAGTAGGCCATGTGATTTGGGTACTGCATTTTCCTGGGTCCTCACTCTACTTATTATTCAAGCTTAGGGTTTACTATTACTTCACATTTCCCTTATAATATTCAATTATTTCTTCCCCTATAATCAGCATACCAATTTTTTTTTTTTTTTTTTAAAATTTTTTTTATCCATAAATAATATATATATTTTTTAATTCTTGTTTTAGATCTTATACTTTTTCAAACTTTAGCTTTGGATTCACTAGTTTCTTTTAGTAAAGTTACAATAAATATTGGATATAAGAATTTAAATTTCTAATTTAAAGAAAAGTATATATCAATTACGGTAGACTTACTAGTTTTTTTTTTTCTTCTTATGTATTCTTAGAACAATAAAGTACTAAAATGACATATACTTTCTAAAATATAATTTCTTACTCAACCACATGCAACAATATACAAATTTTTTTAAAGTTTTTGGACATACTATGTTCTCTTTTGTATCATCCCTTCCTTTCTCTCTCTTGATCTCAAAAATCTAAAATCCTTTTTGCCATCTATTGTTTATTTGACTATTGAAATAACTCCAACCAAAAACTATATTAGCATCTATGTAGTGATTAAGTCCCAATAAACATTCAATACTTTATAGAAGATAAAGTTAGCGTTTAAGTATTATAATCTAACATTCTAAAATCTGCAGTCAACTATAATTGATCAAAAGAATAATAAAAGGACAGGGAATCATAAGATAGCTTCTTTATGTGATTTGGACCATTCAAGAAATTGTAGGTGACTCAATTTTTCTAACATTAGTGATAATTTATTTGTCACTATTATATGAGGCCATTTACAATGGTTTCCAATTATAAGAGAGGATCTTATAGCTAGCAAGGCCAATGGGCGGTGCATCTGCCACAATTCAATTATTAAATTACATTGCTATTGCTACAAAATGCAACCAAAGCCATATAGGTGGTTAGGTTGGTCAATGTGAGAATCGGGTTGTATAACTATATGTGTACTGATTACATATTTAATACAACAAAAACAACAATACAATATGAATAATCAATGTTTATCACTTGTACCAAACATGGGTGTTGTGGCTTATGCCTGTTTGCCAGTTTCGGTGATGGCCATTTACATTATTGTAGGAAACCTAATCCATTAGAGGATAGTTAACTTAAGGATTGTATTTTTATAGTCTAGATTTAAAAAGTCAGAGTTGCATATATGCTATATAAGTCAACTTAATCTAGACTATAAAAACTCACTAGTTAAGTGCCACGATGTGACGGTCAGTATTGAACTGCTTGATGTAGGAGAGAAAAAGTCCAAGAATATCTTGAAATTGTATCTGTGCTTTGGTTATTTATTAGGAAACATCTAGATTTTTGAATCACACCCAATGGTTATAAAAGTGTATGTAGATCATCAAATAATTTTTCCTCCTAGTCCATTGTTTGTCATAAAAGAAATACCGAAAAATGGTGTGGGGTTCATGGAATAAAGTAATCATGTATCATCTAATAATGGTGAAATGTTGAATGAAAGTGGTATGTACTACTGATGTACTATAAATTTTCTCTCCCTTGATCCGTCAAAAGAATTATTCAATGAGGTCACCACAATCACTGCTTCTAATAAACACTAGATGTGAATTTGAAATATTTATGTTCTCTAATAACTTCTAGATACAAATTTGAAGTCAATTTTCCTATTTTACTCTCATACATCTAATGGTGAAAACTGCTGGCAGCAATCAGTGAAAACTACTAGCAGCAATTTTGTAGCAGCTTCCTCGACGAAGTTCTCCAATCTATCATCAAACTTCTATAAATCATAATTCCACGGACCAAACAGGAGCTTCTAAGACTTATTTCTCTCCATATGATATAGACACAAACACACAAAGTACACAGATTTAGACTTCAATAACTTGAGAGAGAAACATTTAATGGAGTGCTAAAAAACGGGGACGGTTGAGGATGGCTTCTTGTTCATGTTCCATCGGATGGGCACCCTAAGTTGAGTAATAATGGATAGAAGGGCGTTGAAATCAAATAAATAAGCCTATTAGCATACTCCCTTTTGGCTATTTTCTAATTCACACACCAACTTTGCCTACCAGAAACACTCAATTAAATTCCACTTCCCATCTTCATTACACATACAGAAAGATGGAAGATGGTTTCATTTGGCATTTTGTACTGGAATTGCGCAAGTTGTTGGGCAATAAATTGAAGCCCAAAATTTTCTGCCACTGAGATTCCAAGCACTGTGTAGTGCAAGTGCTTATGCTCTAAACTGGCTCCACAATTGACTAAAGTGTTTTTTTCCTACCAAAACCATACATTATTGAGCTTTGGGACCTTAAAATATAATTTTATGTCTCATTCCTAACAGACAATGCATATGATATTCTTTCCTAATAATACTTTAGATATATTTGGTACAAAATGGCTTAATCTGATCTGTATAAACAATTATTAAAATGGTGCATATTGGGTATGCTTGAGAGGGAGTAGTACTTTACTTAGAGTGTTGCTTAAGGCTATGATCTTAATACGTTAGAAAATGTGATTATCTTCATTAAAAGACACGGCTGAAGTGTTTTAACTTTTTGAACCTTATTATGACTTGTGGTGGAGTAAAACCAAAGAATTTGACCATTTACAAAAGCACAAAATATCAAATACCTACCAAAAAGAAAAAATTTCTGCCTCTGTCAAGTCTGAGGGTGAGAGGGGATAAAGTAAATAACCAAAAGCAGGCTGCTTTTTCGGTTAGAGAGTGGTGAGTTTGGGTCAAAGTTTGAGGTGAGGTTGATCATTCTTGCCCAAATCAAGGGAAATTAGTAGGGGGGGCTCATTCCTTTATTTAAATCTAATCATAATCATTTGAGGCATGGTATCTCTCTCCTCAAAAGCTAGAGGCACGTGAAGATTACTGAAAAAGTCTTTTTAGAAAAAAAAAAAACCAAATTGAAACGGCCTATAATCATCAGCTTTTGTCTCAAAATTTATAATTATTCTTTCAACTTAATCAAAACTTTAATGAATAGTGACAACTCAAAGTAATCATTCTGTAGCACAAGTCCAATCTGTTTCCCTCATAAGGCTGCACAAATTTTCTACTCAGCCCAAAGTATGTGTCCTAGTTCAGGGAGTTTTACCATTCCAATTGATTACTTTACACTTTCGTGCAAGTGAGGGATAGTTTCTGTCAGTATATTCATAAAAGCCTCATTCACTCAGGCATTTCATCAAACAGGCACCAAACAAAACCACACATTAAAAACAGAACCCCAAATCAAGATCAACTACTTCACCATTGACAAACCACACAACAAATTCATAGACGCATTTTATCAAACAGGTTAAGTGCAACGTTCAGGAATTTAAGCACATTAAAGAAATGAGAATAAACAGAGAAGAAAAATGAAGAGGGGGTTTGACTGACTGACCAGTTTTAAGCATTCCATTTCGAAAGGGGAGAACGAGAGAGAGTAGAATAGGGTTGTAATTTGTGAAACCCACTTGTTGTTGTGGGTTTTTTTTTTTTTTTTTTTTGGATGGAAGTGAAGGGAATGTGGAAGAAGACGAGCACTAAGCGTCAAATCTGGGAAAAGCTGCGTTTGACTGGGAGAAGAGAAATATTCTTTTGGGCAATGGAAGTGATTGAACCCGGAATTCAAGCAGCCAGAAGGAGCAGGTGACGAAAAAAGCATCACTTTCAATGGGGTCATTCCCATAATCTAAGAAATTTAAAATTGTAATATCTAATCCACTTCTGTGTGTTTGTGTTGTTGTTGTTGTTGAGTTGAAGGAAAAGTCCCTTCCAACTACTCGACTGCAGAAATATATGAAATTTTTTGGGTCCGTCTTCCGCGGGACTGCCCATAATGGAAATTCGTAAAATATCAAATCCAATGTTTCTTTTTTCTTTTTATTTTCTTATAAAATAGATTCAATGATATACATTTCCACTATTCCTTGTGTTCATGAACAACAACAGACAATTTTTGAAGAAATTAAAAAAAAAATTAATAATAATAAATAAAATAAAATAAAATAAAACCCTTCTCTCCTTGTTTCGTTAAGGTAATTTTTATAAATAACACTCAAAATCTTCGAGGGTGGCCAGGATGTACCGAGACGAGCTATTAGAATAATTGGCTGACAAAAATATATATATATATATATTATGCTATTTGTGAAAGGTGGAAAACTTTAGATGCTATTTTCAATAATTTTATGTTTTAATATTAAGCTTTCAATTTGTCATGTGTTGTGTCTCAGTCATAGTATAAAATTTTCATTCTCATGTTGTGATATTTTTGCATTTTCATGAATTTGATAATGACATGGATAATGAATCAATATAAGTTTTATGAAACACGCAAAAAATAAATACCTTTAATATGAATATAATATAAATAATAAAAATTTGAACTTTTTATTTGCTAATTTAAGTTATTTTGTAAATATTTTAGAAATATTAATCGACGACATAGACATTTTATCAATATTTTCATTGATATTTTTGTAAACATCAAATCTCGACATTTCCATCAACATCAACATGCTAAACCTTGAATTATTATTATTATTATTTCTTTTGTAGGTAAGATGAAGGTATGTGTTGAGAGGTACCCGATGCAAGGCCTAAAGACCACGAGCGGGCCTAAGCCCACAGGGTATGGAGAAGAGGCATAGAGGAGCGTGTATCCCAAGAGGGAAATGTAAGTGTCAAGGCCACCCAAAACCTATAGCGAAGCCCAATGTAGATGAGATACAAGCAGCAACTAACTGTATGAAATGTTTTTTAATATAATATAAAGAAAAAATTCAAATTAAAGACTTTTTAATACACATATTTAATGTTAGTTGAGCAAAAGTCCTTTAATACGAATTAGAAAATGTTGACTACACAGACTTGTTTAACACTGTTAAATTTGTAAAAACTAAAATCATGTAATGACATTCTTAAAAATACATGGTGGAATATTTTGTGCAAACATATTCTAGAATTCATTCTTAATTTTTGTGATGCTTAATAAAACGTTAGGATTTATTATTTATTTATTTTTTAAAGTTGAAAATAGTATATGCGGACATTGGGCAATATGATCCAATTAAACTACACGAGCAATAGGTCTTAGTATTCAGAATGGAAAATCATTTAACCTAGTGGATTGGACCAAGTAAAACCATAAACTATATATCAACATGGCCATGTGTGAGACCAAAAATCACTAAGTCAGTCTTAGGCCAGTTACTAATGTTGAATTAGTCTAATTTAGTAAGGTGATCAGTGACTAGATTGGTTGTAACTCAACTAGTGTCTCAACTCTAATATAAAACGAAGCTGATATGTGTATTGCTGATAAGCCAAGTAAAAAGTTGAGAGATGTGATCTAGAAGAATAATGTATCATCTAACACACAAAGATAAATTATCGACCAAGCTACAAAGTGTAAGTAATATGAAATGTGTTTGTGGCATGGATAGTGTTAGCAATAAGCTTAGTGCAAGCCAAATGAGGTCTCGCTCCATTACTTCAAAAGTTGGGTGATGGTTGCAAGTTTCAAAGAGTTTCAAGCCTAACAAATTTGTTGTTAAAAGAGGTACAATTAGAAGTTTAAGAATCTACTAGATCCTTACACATACAATTAAAAACTAATGAATAGGTTAAACACTTATTAAACTTTTGAAATATAAAAGACAAAAATATGAAATTTCATAAACAAAAGTTTGGTCAATAAACTTTGAAACCTATGTTTATTTGACTTCTAAACATTAAAAAAAAAAAGTGTCGAATAAGTCCGTAAATTTTTAATATCCAATGAATTTCTAAACTCTCAATTTTGTATCTCTTAGAATTTTATAAATTAAATTGATGTATTATATATAAATTTTATTTTAATTTTATATCATACAGAATTTCAAGCTATTAATTTTGTGATAAAGTAGATCTATGGTTGTTTTAAAAAAAAAAAATTAAAAAGATAGGAATTGAATTTATAATTTTAAAAGTTTATAGATATAAATTTAAAGATTAGTGGATAACATTTGTAATTTAATGTAAAAAGGAAATGAATTATGGAAGTTGTGGTGCGGTGTCACGTGAAAAGCTGGTGGTGTTGTTGACACCGAGAAGAGTAATGTAATCCAAAGAAGCGAGTGAGATATGTAGTACCGGAGGATTTCGTGTGAGTACACGCACACAATAATTGCCTCCCTCTTCCTCTCCTCCTCCGTCATCAAATTATCGTTATTATGGCTTCAAAAAACAAAATTAAAAAAAAAAAATTTTACGATTATTTTCAAATATAAAAAAATAAACTAATTTATTTACGAACATAGTAAAATGTAACTGTCTATTAATGATAAAAATGTCTATCACTAAATCACTTACACTGATAGATTTCTGTAAGTGTCTATCACTAATAGATAATGATATTTTGACATATTTAAAAGTATTTTAGACAGTTTTGTCATTTAAAATAATTATCTATATTTTTATTCTAATTTTCTTCCTAATATTTAAAGTTTCAATTTATGTTAACATTTTCTTTAATTATACCCTTCCAATCTCTACCATTGTGGGAAATAAAAAAAGAAAAAAAAAAAGGAAAAAAATCACACGAATACATAGACACCATCCAAGTAGGGAAATAATTGAGCCTTAACAAACTCGATCCAGAGGAACCCTCCGGTGCAAAAGAGTGTGCCCTTGTGTCAGGAGTTCTCGGCACATGCTAGAAGGAGACGGTATGAAAATATGTTGCAATTGGCTTTTTGTTAACTTGCACCATGTAATACTATTTGGACAAAAACAAGTATAATTCAATTGTTATAAAATTTGTACTATCGACCTTAAAGTTAGAGGTATGATTTTTCTAGAAAGAAAAATGTTACTATTTGAGTTGGAAGAACGACATTTGATCATCTAATAAGAGAGAAAAATGTTCAAATTTCTCTAAATTGTTCGAAAATATATGGAAAAATTTCTATTCCCGGTTTTTTTAACTTCCATTTTCTTTTAACTTTTTTGTTTTTTTAAGAATTAGAAACAATAATATATTTGATAATAAAAAAAATACATAAATTTATTTCATAACAAAGAAAGCTATAGTAAATATTGACAAACAAATATGTAACAATTAAGGTGGAATGTGGGTATTTCACTCTCTTTAAAGAGATCTAAGTTCTTTGCAGAATGTGTATTATTGTATTTTTTTTATATCAACTACCGATACAACGTATATTCTTTGGCATGTTCTTTTTAAGATACAACAATATAACCTAATTAAAACATTATATCGCTTAAACCATTATGAATTGAGAGGTGAACACTCCACAAACGGAGAATACTCCTATATGGTCGATTGATCTCAATAAAGTAAAAAGAGACATATGAGAAGGAAGAGAATATCGTATCTGTTTGTGTTTTTAGAGTATAGTAAGACAAGTACTTATCCTAAAAGTTTAGATTTAGAGAAATAATATAATTAATAAGACTGTCTTAACCTTTCTTCAAATGAAGGAAACTAAAAAACCAATAAAATAGAAACTCACATTGATGATGGTAATCAAAATAACTTTTTTTTTTTTTAGTGTTAAAACAATCTTGTTCAAAGTTTAACTGAATTAACCGATCAACTTAAAATGGCATTGTTATTAGGTGGGCTAAGTTGGTAAATTTAGTGGAGTAAAATTTAAAAAAATTATCTTAAATGACAAAAATGCTGAAAATATTTATAACTAATAGCAAAATATATAATCTATCACGATCTATCAAAAAATTTTACTATATTCATAAGTCTATTACGTAAAATTTTTGCTTTTTTTTCTTTTATTATTTAAAAGTTGAAATATTGGGGTTTAGGCAAATGTAAAATAGGAATGGAATTCCCACAGGGTAGCATGAAGGACACGTGGCGTGTGAGAAGAAGGAGGAGAATTTCGGAATTTGAAAGAGCCAAGGCGGGCATAGGAATTGGGATTTGGTTTTATTCAGGGAGTCTGTCAGCGTGTCCTCGCTGCCAAACAGAGGTGCTGCCCCAACATTAAATGCACCATCAGCCTATGTGCCAGCCAGCAATCGTGCAACAGTTCGCAAAACTTTTGTATATCTATTAATTTCAACTTTCTTTCTTTACGTTTCATTTAAGAAAATTTACCCTCAAATTTATAATTATATTAATTAAATTCGTGCATTTACTTCAGTTTACACACATCTTTTTAGAATTACAGATTTAAATTGATTGATTTATAAAAAGTTATGAGTTCAATTGACCCCAATCAAAAGTTTAACACGATATTGGTTAAATGATAGCAATAATTTTATAATATCAGGAGTCTTCGAGTTTAATTTGATATAACTCCAAAATTTAAGGGTATATATATAATCTTTCAATTTTTCTTTATAGAAATTGGTTAAATAAAAACAATAATTTTCAAGCAAGAAAATACAATATGTGAATATGTTTTTCAAATATATAGTAGACTAAGTTCTCAATAAACTAGTAGTATGGACTAAGTTTAGAGTTTATTGAGAGTATAGGGACTAAGATTGAACTAGCAAGATGGTCTAAATTGAAGGTTTATTGAGAGTATATGGACTAAAATTGAATAAATTCTAAAGTATAAAGACCAAAATAGTGTTCTAAACCAAGTTTAATTACAATTTTTGTCGTTATTTAATACCCAAGTTTTAAAATTATCTAGTAAGTTTTTGAACTTTTAATTTTCAGTTCAATAAATTTATGATCCAATTAAAAATTAACTGACATATTAAATATAAAACCAAATTTTATGTCTAATAAAAACTTAAACTTTTAATTTTATGTCTAATAAATTTGTTATTAAAAAAATCCATAAAATTATAAAAATTAAATCAACTAAACTTGTAATTTTATATACGAAATCTCATTATAATACAATATAGTGTAGAGAGTTATTTCACCAATATATATATATATATTTTTTTTTTTCTCTTTGTTTTTGAAGTGTTACTTCAGCAATTTTAACTTTTGACTTTGTAACTGATCTCACATGGAAATGTAACGTTGGTTTGTAGTTAAATATGACAACAAAAGTGGACATAATTGGGGAGATGTCATCTCCATGTTGACTCTGCGGAGATTCTTATAAATCTTTTGTCCTTTGTCTCATTTTCATGAAGAAAAAGAAAAATCTTCAATATTTTCTTTTCTAAATTATGTTATTATCAATACTTTCAAAACCTCTATTTTAAACCATAAATAAAGAGAGACATCCAACACGACATAGAGAATTTAACTTTTACATTCAATTTTTCTCGACCCCATTTCAAACCACAATTCTTCCCTTTGTTGGAAGTGAAAATCTTTTTTCTTTCATATTTTGGATAATTATATATATCAGTTGAATTATAGTTAGGTTTTGAATATGCAATCCAAAAGGTAATTAAACATAACCACCATTCTGCTATAAAAATGTTAAATACATAAAATACTTGGAAGACTAATTATCAACCTTCAAAATATAGTTTTTACAAAAAAAAATTTGAACAATTTTATTAACACTGCATCCACGTTTTAGATTTTTTTTTTTTTTTTTTTTTTAAAAAAAAGTTTTAGAAAAATAAATTTTATTTTTTTTTATAAAAAAAAATAAAATTTATTTTTCTAAAACTTTTTTTTAAAAAAAAGTTTTAGAAAAATAAATTTTATTTTTTTTTATAAAAAAAAATAAAATTTATTTTTCTAAAACTTTTTTTTAAAAAAAAGTTTTAGAAAAATAAATTTTATTTTTTTTTATAAAAAAAAATAAAATTTATTTTTCTAAAACTTTTTTTTAAAAAAAAGTTTTAGAAAAATAAATTTTATTTTTTTTTATAAAAAAAAATAAAATTTATTTTTCTAAAACTTTTTTTTAAAAAAAAGTTTTAGAAAAATAAATTTTATTTTTTTTTATAAAAAAAAATAAAATTTATTTTTCTAAAACTTTTTTTTAAAAAAAAGTTTTAGAAAAATAAATTTTATTTTTTTTTATAAAAAAAAATAAAATTTATTTTTCTAAAACTTTTTTTTAAAAAAAAGTTTTAGAAAAATAAATTTTATTTTTTTTTATAAAAAAAAATAAAATTTATTTTTCTAAAACTTTTTTTTAAAAAAAAGTTTTAGAAAAATAAATTTTATTTTTTTTTATAAAAAAAAATAAAATTTATTTTTCTAAAACTTTTTTTTAAAAAAAAGTTTTAGAAAAATAAATTTTATTTTTTTTTATAAAAAAAAATAAAATTTATTTTTCTAAAACTTTTTTTTAAAAAAAAGTTTTAGAAAAATAAATTTTATTTTTTTTTATAAAAAAAAATAAAATTTATTTTTCTAAAACTTTTTTTTAAAAAAAAGTTTTAGAAAAATAAATTTTATTTTTTTTTATAAAAAAAAATAAAATTTATTTTTCTAAAACTTTTTTTTAAAAAAAATTTTAAAATTTTTTTAAAAAAAAAAAAAAAATATATATATATATATATATATATATATATATATATTATATTCTAGACTATTGATAAGAGCCCGCTTTAACATAGGACTAAACTTGTTTTAAGCCTTTGTTTGGCTTCACTAGAAAAAAAATGTCTTTTCACTTTTTATAAAAATTGTTTTAAATAAAAATATTTATATGTTCGGTTACACTCAAAAATATTTTTAAATATAAGTTTGTTTAATTTGCTACATGGTTAAAGTATAATTTGGTTTGTCAAAATTGTTCAAATCATCAATTTTTACATTAATTAGACATCACTCTTCATCCTATTATAACCCTTTTAAAAAAAAAATAGAAGATATTTTTATAAACAATTTTAAAGCAGAAAAATAAAAGCGAACATGTTTAATTTGACATTTAATTATCGAACAAAACATTGTAAAAAATGACTCATAAAACTTTGTAACAGTAAAAGTATTTAAAATTTTTTTTTTTTAAAGTGTTAAAAGTATTGTTGAAATTTGAAATTTTTTTTTTTAAAAAAAAAAAGTACGAAACGGGGAAGTATATTGTAGAATTTGGGGAAATAATTACATAACAAAACCTAAGAAGAAAGAAAGAAAGAAAGAAAGAAAGAAAGAAAAAGGATAAAATTTGAATAATGGGAGGATGGGGCGGGATCAGGTGGGTGTGTGTCAAGGGAATCATAAGGTGCACCACTCATAGGGAATTGAAGAAAAACAGACAAGTACTTAGAGTGAAAAAGTAGGTGGTCCCACATCAATCAGTGTTTTTCTTTTTTTTTTTTTTTTTTTTTTTTTTTTTAAAAAAAAATTAAAAATTTTCATTTTTAATTAAAAAAGGAAAAAAAAAAAAAAAAGACATGTGGGACCTGCCTTGAGGCTTCATCATGATCATCATGTGACATATCCACCACTCGATTGGGAAACGATTCTGAGTGTTTGATTTCTTCCCTTCCCTTCCCTTACATTTATATATATATATATATATATATATATATATATATATTTTATAAATAAATAAAGAAATAAATTAAGAAAATAGAGAGAGGAGACGTACTAGAATTGGTGTCAACGGCGTTAGATTTTCCGGACATGAAAAAAAAAGGTGTTGGGTTGTTGTTTTTTTGTCAAACAACACACACGCTCTTCTCCCTTGTGTGTTTTCTTCGATAATTGAGGGAGTATCCCTTATCCTGAACTGGAATTCCCCACTATCCCTATTACCAAACATATGGAAATAACTTTGTTTTGTTGTAAAAATTCTTAGATTCTTTCTCTGGGAAATTTGTAAAACAAGACAATATATCCTTTTGATTCCTAAAATCAATGTTCTATCCCTCTCTTCTTTCAATTATCACACACATCCTAACATTATCCTCTCCTTTTTTTTCTTCAAAAAATAATCTATTTTGTAAACCATATCTTTTGTATTTTAAATGTTTTTACTTTTGCATCTTAAAAAACATTGTTCAAGTTTTATTTTATTTTATTTTAAGTATATAAACTAAATAGACATATTTTTTAAATTTTCAAGATTCAATTTGAAATTATACATCTTACAACTTACTTAACATTAATAAGTGTTTACCAGTTTAAATTTGAGTTAACGGTAGAATTTGTAAATGTACATAGTTCGATTGGTTTAAACATATATCTTTGATTAAGAAGTTAAATATTTAAGGTTTTGTTTGATGATAACATGAACATTGTTTAATAGTTTTTGAAAGTTGTGATTGTTTTCTCTCAATTTTTTAAAATGATTTTTATGTTTTCTAAGTAAACGAGTTGAATTATATTCTAAAAATAAAAACATACTATTAAAATTGGCTTTATTTAAATTTCAAAATCTGACTTTTTATTTTTTATATATATTTTTAAAATATTGATAGAAAGAGAACAACAGTACCAAAAAAAACTTAGAGGTACAAGAGTTGTTTATAAGCTTAATTTTCAAAACCAAAAAGCAAAATGGTTTTTAAAAGGGACCTAAATTTTTTAATACATAATGTTGAAATAAGTTTCTTTTTTATAAAATTTCTAAAAATTAGTTTATTTTTTAAATAAAGATTTCAAAATTGTCAAGTATCTATTAAATACAAAATTTAAAGCTTAATGGTTTTTTCACTTGTTAAATATAAAATTCAAAGTTCGTAGACTGGTTACATACTTTTGAAAGTTCAAGCCCAAATATGCATAAACCTCCAAATTTTAATGTTAAACTTGTAATTTAATTATATTCATAAAATATTTAAAAACTATTTTTAAAACATAGAACATGAAATTTGAAGGAAACAAACATAAATTTCAAAAACTAAAAACTAAGGACGAAATTATCATCAAATAGAATCTTAATTTTTTTATTTTTTATTTTTTTGGTTTTCAAAGACTTGTTTACTTTATCACAATTTCATAATCATGATTTTTTTAATCTTTTTTGAACAAATATTTGAATCTAAACAAGTATAAAAAACGAACCCAAATTTTTAGAAACTGCAATCCAACTTTTTAAACTTAACTTGAAATTTGAAAACACGCTAAAAATGTAGACTAAACAAGAAAAAGCAATATTTATACATTTTATATAATTAATTTTCAAAAAATTTAAAATTAAAAAAAAACCAAATAGTTATCAAATTAAACTTAAATTACAAGAATTAAATAATTATAAACTAAAGTCTAGTAATTAAATTGTTACTTTAAAAAATAGAAAAAAGTGAAGTTCATATTTTACTCTAAATTCGATAAGGTGTATTAATTTTGACACTAAACTTTCATTTTCATAAATTTAAATCTCAAATTTTGCCAATTTTATTAATCTTAACCTTAAATTTTTAATTTTATGAATTTAAACTAGTTGTATTATAATTTATGCCCTAACATTCTCACCCTCATCTCTCTCCCTTTCCCCTTTACCTTCTGTTCGATCAATCCCTTCTTCATGGCCGCCCTCTTTAAAGGAAGAACACTCCACATTCCCTTCATCATTGTCTTCTTCTTCGAACAAAAATCCACTTCCGACGCCCTTCTTCTTCCCGATCTTCTTCTTAAATCTTGGAAGTGGAGAATCAAGCCTTTGGATGTAGCAATTAAGTCAAATGGATAAACAAATATAGAAGGCTAAAATGCACATATTTGAACGTCCAACACTCACGACCAACAATGTAAAAACCCACGAACAGCTCTAAGAACACACAAACGACGAATAAAACCCAATTTCTATAGCAATGAAGATAAATCCAAGCTTCTCACAGCGAGAGAAAAAAAAAAAAAAAAAAAACTAAAAAATCAAGAGGGGGACGGTATTACTCAAACAGCTGCAAGAGCGGAAGGAGCCGTCGGGTAAATGTTTTAGACTCTTTTTTTTTCTCCGTGTGACATTGTATGTGCGAACAATTTTTTTAACTGACGTTAAACGTCTAATTTATTTTATTGTGATTGGATATTTAAGAAAATAATGAAAGCTATTTTTTTAAGAAAATTATTATAAATAGAAAAAATATCAAAATATTTATAAATACAGAAAATTTTATTGCCTTTGAACGACAGTCCGTAATGTATTTCTATCAGCGATTGAAGATAGATCGCTAATAGATAATAATTATTTTTTTTTTTATATTTATAAATAATTTGACTCATTTTCCTATATTTAAAAAATAATACAATTCTTTTTAATTTAGTTTCGGTGATTACGATTTTGTCAACTTCTTTATAAACTCATGGACCTCAGTGAATATTCTTTTAACATATTAAAGATAAACATTAAATTTTTTAATTTTTAAAAGACTAAAAATAAAATTAAAAATTCTCTAGTACATTTAGCCTTTGATCAAATTGAGTCACAATTAATAACTCTTGATTCCCTCGTGTCAAGTAAACACGCTCTAATAATTTTCTTTTCTTTTTTTATTTTTTTATTTTTATGATTTTATTTGGATTTCACTTGTGACTTTTTACATCCATAATTTTGTTGCTAAGTCTAGATTTTTTTTTTTTAATGTTAATAAATCAATATCACATTAATTAGTTCCCAAACTTAGATTTATATTTACTAACTCTTAATAAAAAAAACATATGTTTTAACCCATTGAAATTACATACCAATTCGTAATAAAAATTGGTGTAATCAGAATGAGATTTAATTGATGGATAAATTGTACTAGGCCTGAATTGCAAATATAATTGGATTGTCTTTCATCACGTTTATTTAGAATTATGAATCTACTACATTTTATTGTTACCGTTACCGTTATTGTTTGACCTTGACAATAACAATAATGTAACGATTAAAATAAAGGTAACAATAAATGTAGTAGACTTACAATTTCCGTACTCTTACAATGACAAGATTTGTAATCTCACTTAATTTTCAACCACAATTAGATTAAATAACCTCAATTCTTTAGTTCTTAAACTAGATTGTGCTATTTGATTACAGGTTCGAAGACGGACCTACAATGAATTAGAATTGCATAATATAGATAAACAACAAACTAGAACCCACTTCTTAATTTACAATTGATGGATTATATTTCAGTTGGGATAAAGGTGGCTTATGTTCAAATAAAACAATTCTCAAACTCTTTCAACCCCGACTAATTTTCATATAATAAAAATAAAAAAAATAAATAAATTATACTATTCCCATACGCAGCTGAATTATTGTAATAAAAAAATTATCGAACATCAAGAAGTAGACCTTGAAGTAAGAAACTACGAATCCAAGTCCAAACTTTTTTCAACAACTCTAAAAATCAACCTGTTCCCAATAGACCCATTTTAAATATACTTTTTTTTTCTAACCACTAGGCCTTAACATTTAAGAGATAGAGATATACTATCAAAATTATAATAAACTAAAAAAAGAGTACTGATTTTTTCCATTAAAGATGTAAAAAATAAAAACTAAAGTTAAAAAGTGACGAATAAATAGCAAAAAAGATTGAAGGGAAAGGCAAAGCAAAGAAATGGGAATTTACAATCCCCATCTCAATTTTTCATTTATTGTTGTTTATATAACATATAAACACTTATAAACATGGCGTCCCAAGAAAGAAAAAGAAGAAGAAAAAAAAGGGCAAAGCTCACTACCATTTTTCCATACTTCCTTCTTAACTTCTTAATTTAATTATCTATAATTACCTTTTTTTTTCTCTTGTCTTAAGGATATGATTAAAGACTCTAATCCAGCTTCAAATTCCAAAAAAAGAAAGAAAACAAGCAAAATAAAGAGGGTGAAATATGATAGAGAAAGGCTAAAATTTATAAGAGATAACCATTCCCAAGTAGCTTAGTAGAAGAAGAGTATAATGCAGATTCCGATCTGAAATTCCGGCAGCACAACCGCCGTTGCCTGGTGGTTTCACATGATGTTACAACTTGAGGGGTTCTCGTCGCTAAAATATGTGTAGGGTTCTGGCTGCGTTGGGGGATATGGGTTGTGGTACGGTGGTGGATATGGGTATGGGTACGGCGGCGGCACGTAATTTACGGCAGGCGGTGGCCGCGCGTACATCATCGGTTGGTGCCCAAGCGCGTGGTGTTGTTGTTGGTTCATCATTTGCGCCATGTACTGCTGCTGTGGGTGCTGTTGGTAAGGGTTCCCCGCCATGCCCTCCGGCAAAAACCTACCGCCGCCACCACCGCCGCCGTTGCCGTTCACGGTTGGCGCTGCGGCGGGAAGGCCTTGTACCGCCGGAAGATTGCCCATTTGGCTCATCGGCCGGTCACCCATTTGACCCAAATTGGACATTCCCAATCCATGAGCTCCGACCAAGCTCTGTAAATCATGGCCCATTCCGTTTGCCCCACCGACTGCCTTCTGAACGCCGTTCATCCCATTATTACTCCCATTCCCACCGGCATGGCCAGTTTTGTTATTGCCTCCACCGCCGCCACCGTTGTTCTTTCCTCCACCTCCTCCGCCGCCCTGTTTTTGGTTGCTACCACCTCCACCTCCACTGCCATTCCCTTTACCTCCTCCGCCGTTTCCATTCTTCGCATTGTTATTCCCCTGAACCGGAACAGCTCCACCGCCTTTCTTTCCGTTACCTCCGCCATTTCCACCGCCGGCAGGGCCATTCATCACCGGCGGATGATTCCCATTCATCATCATCTTCGGCATCTGTGCGTTCCCCATCATGGGTTTCATCTTATTCGCCGGAGGGAGGTGAAGATTACCTAAATCATCATCAAACTCATCGTCATCGTCATAATGATCTTCATCATCATAGTCATCAAGATCATCCTCATCGCTCAGATCATCACCCTCGTGCAAATTGAACTTCCCAGCCTTGGGAAGATTCGGGTTCTGATCTTTAACGGGCAATTTCAAGCCTTTAAATTGAGGTGGGAGCTTCAGATCTTGAAACCCCTTCATTGCTTGTAGCTGCTGAAGCTGTGACGGTGGCAACCCTTGCCCTTGTCCACCTTTAGGCAGGTTATTTCCATTGCCACCACCACCGCCGCCGCCTGCAGCGCCGCCCTTCTGATTCTGGCCCTTGTTGTTGTTCCCACCTTTCGCATTATCAATTTGCATGTTCTTCATCTGATTAGCTATGTTGTTTTGCTGATTTTTGTTGTTGTTTGCCGGTTGGCTGCCCCAAATCTCTGCATGTTTGCCGGATTTTGACAGCTTCTTGATGAGTACGGTGGCATCTACGTTCCCGGTCACTGTAACCTTCCCCTGTTCCGCATCTATCTCGGTAGTGAAAACACCTAAAAACAACAGAGGGAAAAAAAAACCCAAAACAAAAGAAACCTCAGAATTTAAAAATAAACAAACTCCATCACGCTCAAAAGACTTTTAAAGAAGTAAAAACAGTCAAAATCAAGTGAAAGGCGAAACAGAGGCAACAGGGAGTTGAAAAGAAAACAGAGGAAATGGAGATAATACCATCGATTTTCTGCAAGATTTTTTTCACCTTGTGTTTACATCCATCACAGTGAATGTTCACCTTCAAAACACATTTCTACATTCACAAGATAAAACACCCAAAAAGGAAAGAAAAAAAATCAACAAAGTGAACAAATAGTAGAGACAACATTGGAGAAACAGAAAAGGAAAAACACAAACTATCTGGAGTAAACAAAGCACCTGGATCTTCAAAAACTCTTCTTTACTCATAGCTCCAAGTCAAACAAACAGCGTGAGTGAGAGAGAGAGAGAGACACACAAAGAGAGTAAAGAAAAAAGAAAAAAGAAAAAGAGAGGAGAGGAGAGGAGAATAGATCTGGGAAATGAAACAGAAGAGAGAGTAATGGGTATTAGTTGGTTTTTTTTTTTGTTTAGTGATTCTCTTGGAACTCAACGAAGCAAATCCAGAGAAAGTAGGAATCTGAGTACAGAGAAAGAAAGGCAAGAAACAAAGACCAAAGTTGAGAGAGAAGCAGAGATGGGATAGGTGTGTTAAAAGGGTTTTCTGTGTTAACTCGTTCCACTTTTTCAGGGTGAAAGAAAGAAGAAAGAGAAAGAAAAAAGAAAAATATGTTAAAACAAAGCGAAGCGAAGCAAATGGGGGCAGAGGAGAAAGTGAAAAACGCTGCTGGCTACAACAAAACGAAGAGGCAGAGTACTCTTTATTGTCGAACACAACCCCTTCTCTTTTTTTTTTTTTTTTTTTTTTTCTATTCATCCTTCTCTTCGCCATTGGTTGAGATTTCCAAAAACCCTCCCTAAATTTTTTAAAAATTCATTTTTAGACTCGAGCCCACCCGAGCCGAGCTGACTCGACCTGACAATTTGGTTTCTTTTTTCATGGTGTTTGGGCTTGGCTTGGCTGACTTCGCCGATTTGGAGTGAAACGGTGTCGTTTCTGTGAATGATGAGGTCCCGACAAGACTAATTTGTGGGTAAAGCTAAATAGATGTCTCCCCCTCCTCTAATTATTATAACACATCGTGTACAACATAAATCTTTTGACGTTGTTTGAGAAACAAAAGTGAAAGATTTCCTTTTTTAACCTCTAACTCATGTCTTGAAAATTTGGATTCAAATTGTAGCAACTTGGTTAATAGGGTTGAGTTACGTTCGTGTATGTTGTTTACATCTAGAATCGGTTCATTTGTCCACTTTAGTGTTCAAGTTAATGTGACGTGCTAAGATGATGAGTTGACTTATCAAGAAGATGCTCAAACCGGTAACATAGCTAGACACAGTGACAAGATGGAGAGATTTAATTGTTATATTTCTACAAATATTCTGAATCAAGACGTTCTTCGATGGGTGGAGAAGATGAAGTTAAGGACTCATAAGTAGAAAAAGGTCAAGTTAATTTCATAAGAAATTAGAGTTCATTGACCTTAAAGACAAGTATCAGTCCCTAATCCAGCGAGGCCACCTCAAAGGCTGTGAGGGATCGAGTTAGTAGCTCAAGTTAGAAAGATCACAAGAGGTCTAAGAAGATAGTCCTCAAGAAGAAACAAATGCTACGAATAGATTTACAAGTTCTTTGACGGCTTAGCTAAGAACCAATCAGAAAAGAGGAAAAAAACTGAAAGGTATGACTCAACCACTATAAAGATCTTACTATTGTGGTACAGTACCTAACATGTTTCGATGCTTAAGTTAATATTTAGAATTAAGTGGTGCCAAATTGAGCTAGAATAGCTAGTATTGTGTTTCTCTTCAATGGAATGGTCTTCTCTATTTATAGTGTTCTTTGTTGCCCATAGATAAGTGTGTACCTAATTTGGCAGCAAAAATTAAGTTAAATGGTGGCATGCGTCTCAATTTGACTCATTTTGACTTATTTCAAGTTCAAATAGGTTAATTAGCCTTACGACTCCTTGATCGTACCTCTTCGAGGGAAGTTTAACATTACATAGAATCCATGTAGCTCCTCAAACCCACATAGGTCATAGACCCATGCACTTCTAAATCCAACCCATATGTTCCAATACAAACATGAATTGTGGCAATCCGACCCAAGTAGAAAAAGCATAGAATAAAAATTTGAATTTTTTTTTTTCTTTTAAGTACAATATCTTTATAAAATCTTTATAAGAAAGTGACAATTAATGAGTTTGATTTTCTTGGAATACTTTTATATATGATCATTATGTCTAATAATACCTTATGCACAATTTTATCCATGCCTTTTGTTAAAATTGAAGCTTGTGCTTCACCTCTCCAAGGGAAAACAAAAAAGCCTCAAATTAAAGCATCTTTTAGCCTTTTAAGTCATGACTTCAAAGTACACTATGTGATAATAGTTAAGTAGAACTCAAGTAATTTGTGACAAAGGCCAAGGTCAAAGTTGACCAATCAAAAAATGAAATTTTTTATTTTTAAAAAATAATAATAATAATTAAAAAAAAAAAAAAAAAGTTGCAATGCACCATCACTCTAAGGGCACACACCTTATAAAGGTCACATTGAGGGCCTTCTGGTCTAAACAGCCACTCTACACTTTAAAAGAGGACAATCAAAAAAAGTGTTACATTTTGCTATCAAAAGTCATGACTTTCGAAGGAAGAAATAACTACAAACCATCTCTCCCATATTAAAAGAAATTTAAGGTTAAAATACTGACTCTACCATTTTTTTTTTTTTTTTTTTTTTCAGTACTTCCAAAATATCCAAATTGAGATATTGTATTTTTAATTGAATAAATCTTACAATTAATTGTTGATAAAAATAATTATTGTTATTTTCTTTTGCAAAAATACACCTATGAATATACTTTATTTTTTTATAGATAGAAAATGCTAATTGAAACTGTGTAAAAATCAATAATAACACTAACAAGTCTCCAAGAATAGAAATCAAAATTTAAAATATACATGTTTTTTTAGGACGGACTAAATTTTTAATAATAAATTAATAAATTATAATAGTAAATTAATAATAGAGACTATTTTAACTATTTTTTAAAACAACTATTTTAAATGATAAAACTAGAAATAGTTTCAAATATACAAAAAAAAAAAAAAAAAAAAAATT
>QLSR01000057.1:392708-404541 GCA_031780015.1 Citrullus colocynthis
CTTTTTTTTTTTTTTTCTATCTAAAATTTTTGTCCCTGTTTTTCTCTGTTTCATATGATTTTTTGTTTGTTGCTTTCTATTTCCAACTTTTTTTTTCTCTAACTCAACTTTATTTCCTTAAATTTTTTTTCTCTAACTCGAGATATTTTTTCCTTCAATTTTTGGTCTATAACTTTCTTAACTTTTCATCTCATCTCTCAAATGTAATATTGAATCATTCTAAAATCACTTTAAAAAAAAAAAACATTAATCATTACAAATTACTTCCAAACATGCTCTTACAACAAGGTGAGCAAGTGTTTCAATGATTTCCTTTCTGTAAACTCAAGTTACTGGAAAATGTTGAAGAAGACGTTCTTGGATTGTAAATAAAGCATTAATATACAATTATCATATATATATATATATATATATAAAAGTAATATCAGAAAATTGAGAGGGTGATATTATGATTATACATCAACGTAGACAATTCAATATATGGAGACAAAAGATCTGAAAAGAATAATTGATGGTCCTCCTGAGAGGGATAAAATTTCCATCCCAAGTATCAATCTTTTCTTTTACCCCTTTTCTTCAATTCCAAGCAAATTATTGCCTCTTTCTCAAAAGCCTAAACTGACATAAAACCCCATGTAACTTTTCCTCTTTTGGCTTTCTTTTTCCCTCATATAGAAACAAACCCTCACTTTGACTGTCAAAAACACCCATATCTCAAATTATTTCCCAACAACCCTTAAACTAAATCAAAGAGAAATGAGTCTCAAACTAATTCTAAGTTCAAGTTCAAGATTAAATCATATTCTTAGACAGATGATTTTGGATGAAAGGACAGTTCAATTATCTCTCTACCCATCCTATTTTTGTCTATACTTGTAGGTGTACATTAACTTTGAATTTGCCTCAAGTAAAATATCTAGGATTTATCACAATGATCCAGTTGCATTTTTCATCACATGAACACCACATGGTCAATAAATAGAGGTTCATAAATGGAGAAGCAAATGAAAAGGTCATTGATAGCATGTTACCAACAATGTCAACATTGTATACAACTCTTACGTTATCATTCAAAAGAAAAAGACAAATAACAAAGTGGTGCATTGTGTTTTTTAGATCAAAATCTTTTTCTAATCATCATTAACTAATCCTTCTAATAAACCTTGTTGACATCCTTGTATTCATTCTTCATACAGATAATACACGTGTGCACGGTCTCTCACATGCACATCAACGCACCACATACAAAAACGAAACCGTGAATGTTATTTGATCAAATCATACATTACAATAGAAAGTCAGCTCTGAGACGACTGGTATGACGTTATTTGATAGTTAGACATGAGATGGAAATATCAAGTTGTAAATACTACACTGGTATTATGTATATGAAGAAGAAGATATACATGTGTGTGTGTGTGTGTGTAAAGAATGCAGTATGTGGGATTATGACACATCAAAAACCAAAGAATTTAACAGCCATACCAGGCAATCCAACATAGGATGAAGAGGCAATTCTCACTGGTCGCTATTATTTATCTTGATTTCTATAAGTTCTTCAATCGGTTGACGACAGATAGGACATTTATTAGATTGAAGCCTCAGTTCCTTGGCACAATCACTGCACATGCACTGTAGACGAAGGAACACAAGAAAGGAAATTAAGTACAAACATGATTAAAAGAAGGAAGGGAAAGGTGTCTCCAGTTTTTTTATGATTTTTTATGAAAAAAAGAAATAATAAATCAATTGCATCTAACTCAAATTTGGGCTAGCTGGAAAGCAAGGGGCGCACACGACCAATAAGCCAGAAATCAAATATAGAAGATAGAAGATATAGCCAGAAAAGTGTATTGTTTTTTTTTTTTTATGTAAGTTACAGCATGCGTTTGAAGAAATTAAATGTAAAGGATAGATTATAGGAGTTTCATCACATGCTTGCCATGAACAAAACACTCAAAATAGAGTCTTACCAAATGTCGGCATGGTAATACAGCGGTATCCTTGGGTTCAGTCATGCAAATCACACACTCCTTCCCGGTGTCATTATCGTCAAAACCTTCTGCTGATGAACTCCCTATTCCAAATATTTCACGCAACTCATATCTCACTCCATCAATCCATAGTAGTTGCCTAATCACTCTAACCTGGAAAAGACCACCATTTTTCTTCTCCAAAACAGCTTGAGTGATTTGCATGTGTGAATTATCTCGTTGAGGCTCACCAATTTGTTCTTCATCAGATTGAGAGGGTGAACAAGTCTCAGCTGATATAACAAGAGGGAAAATGTCTTCTCCAGGTGATGGTTTTGAGAGGTCCTCCAACTCGAAAAACCCTAAGTCAAAGCCAGTTCCCACAGGCTGAAAGAATTTCTGAGCAGGACCCTTCTGAAATGGGATTTTGACTGGCTTAAAGGCATCAGGATATACTGGAACAAACCTACAGTTGGGTTCCTCCTTGGCAAAAAATAGAATGGTTACGCTGTTCATCATGTAAAGAAATTGAATTAGAAACAGGAGACAGAAAAGTATCTAAAAAGCATCGGTTAGGAAGCTGATGATAGAAGGGTACAGTGGAACTTGAAAACACAAAGTTAAGCAGTATCCAAACTAAGTAACAAACCTAGGAGTAAAACAATGAAAGTCCAGTCAGTTACTATTTCAGATTTCATTCCTATTTCCAAAAGTAAGTTCGCTTGGTAAGGATCATCTTTCCTTCTACTTTTTTTCCCTTGAAAATATGTTTGAAATCTTGAAGTCTCTTCTTTCTTTACGGTTAAACCATCTTATGTTTGAGAAACAGAAAACAAAAATCAAAATCAAAATGATTATCCAACACGTCATGAGAAATGGAGGCTAGTTAATAAAACCTTATCTACCAGAAAAACCTCCGAGCAACAGAGGCTTAATCTCAATTCATTTACAGGTGAAACCAGAACCAACCTCATAGGACTTTCTTCGCCTGTTTACTTATTCAGTGGCTACCTCTTTGATTGTTTTTCCTAATGCTCTTCTAGTAACTAATGGATTTCCTTTCATTATTTAGAACTTTATCTTGTTATAGACAGTTGGTAGTTTCATTTTTTACCCACCTTTGATACCAAGACATGGATAATTGATTATGATCAAGAACTTCTCTCAAAATAATAATAAACAAATCATCTTTTATATGATACATTGCTCATCAATGTTTTAAAAGGTTAAGGGCAGCTTCAAGGCTTTTCCTCTCAAAGAGGCACTGTACAAGTCTTGAGACAGTATGAGATGAGGCGTAAGCCTCAAATTGGATTAAAAATATATTACGAATTCTAAATGAGTATGACCAAGTATTCCTGAACATAATAGTCATATAAAAGTATTAAACATATGTATACACATAACCCACCCCTGTTAATTGCCACCAAAACAAAAATTCTAAAAGAATATCTTTAGCCCACCATTATCATCTTTAGTAGGATTGACTTGCATTATAAATTTAAATCTATAATGCTTTTAAAGTCACAATTAGGGGTGTGCAACGGTCAGTCAAAGTCGGTCTTTTGACCAAATCTCTACCAAACCGACCTTGGCCATTGAGGAGTGCAAACCGGTCAGTCAGTCAATCGGTTTTATTCTTTAAATTTTTTTAGTAAAAATGTAGGTTTGAATTTTTCCCAAACCAACGCCAACCAAGTCCCTCCTCTTCTCCGACTGACCGCCTTTGGTTCGTTTAGCTCGGTTTTTCGGTTTACCATGCTCACTCCTAGTCACAATAGTTCAATTATCACAACTCAAACTTTTATATTTTTTAAGAATGAAGCAAATGAACATTATTCTTTTAATCATAGACGAGGCATAGAAACTTAGCCTGATAGCCTCAATGCATTTTTGTTGAGGCATAAATCTTGAGGCTAAAAAGTTAAAGTCTTGCCTCAAGGTATACGCCTCGATAGCATTTTAAACAATTGTTGCCCATTGCCTCATGTCACTCAAGCTGTTAATTGTGGTGTTAACATTGACCAAGTCATCTTTCACTTAAAATAAAATAAAATAGAGTTATGCCCATATTGTTTTATAACCCAAGTATCAAGGCCTTACCACGCTAGTATGGGGGCACCCTCGCCCACCCCAAGGCTTAGACTTAAGAAACATCAAGGGTTTAGACAATAAGCTTGATTTAACTTCTTTTTTGCAAAAAAAGTATTTAAATCAAAAGACCTAACTATTCAAGCTAATAACACAATTTGCCAATTCCCAACCTTAAGTGTTCTATACGCTTTTCAAGCATTTTGCCCATCTTCTCCTCAGTTCTTAACTGTAAGACCCAAGCTAGAAATTCTTAATTGACATCAAAATTACAGTACCGAAAATTATGATAGTGCTCATCTGAATATAATGTCCAAACCTCTTCTTCCATAACACATGAAAGCAACTATGTAGTACAATAATAGAAGGTAATGGTCAAGATGAATTGCTTATAAGCACTCTTCTTAATGGTGACAGGCATAATTTGGTTTCCTTTCTCCTCCCCCTATTATTAGCATAATTTACTTCAACCAGCAATATAAGGAAATTACATAAGCATCTGTCTTTACTAAGCCCCATGATTTCCCACTTTATTCAGACTAGCTAAACTAAAACTCTTCAAGGTTTTAGAGAAGATCCCCCACTCCCAAATGCAGCAAGTGAAATCCATATCATGAACCATTTAGTTCTAAACCATTATACTGCCATCCACATGCCCAACACAGAAGTAATTATAAACCAACTTAATTAAGTGGAATTCAAGTAGAAAATTCAAGTTACCTTCCATCATACAACGCATCGAAAACGAAAGAAACCAAATGATGATCAGGGTTCTGCTCGTCCACCTCAATCCTTAAAGTATCCTTATGTACATTCACATCATTTCTAACCTTCTTTGCTTGCCGATGCTCCACAAACGGCAAAGACGGTGGCGGAAGCAACGGCGGACCCATGGCCGGCCGAATTTGGGACCACCCATTACTCTGATTAGCATAATAAGGGTGAAAATTGAAACGCCCCATCGAAGAATTCCCATAATTACACGAATTGTACCCACCGGAGAAGTAATAAGGGTGAGGAGCGGGGGCAGGGGCAGGGGGATGAGGAATCGGCGGCAGAGGTAGTGGCTGAGAAGTTGGACCGTAAGGGTGGCTGTGCGGGGGAGGAGGGTGGGAATTGGTGAATTGATGGGTCTGCAGCGGCGGAGGTGGAGTAGGAGAAAGAGATTGAGGTTCAGAGGGGTAATAGAAAGAGGAAGAAGAAAGGTAGGGAGGAGGAGGAGGCGGGGGTGGGTTTTGAAGATAATTGTTTCTTCTTCTGTTACTCCATGAAATACCCATTTCAAGACTGAGAGATCGGAGGAGAAGAAATGAAGATTTGGGATCTTTTTGCTGAAAAATTGGGAGAAGGAGTTTGTGTGAAGTTCAAGAACGAGTCGTCCGTTGACCTCCGTTTTCTATTTGACGATTCTACGTTTAACCAGGTTCCGACGTGTCGTTTTGCAACGCTGAGATGATGACCACGCGTCATTCTCTACCGACATGTAGGAAAATCAATTTCACAATCCTACATGTCGTTCACGTTGTTCCAACCTCATGAACTTCCAATTCCAACCATAGGATGTCAAAAAGTGTTGACGTGGCACTGAGTCCAACTAACTAATAGTAAAATAAATAAATAAATATATGTATATATACTTTCCAATGCAGAAAATTTTTTAAAATATTTTTTAATTTATAAATTATAGACAAAAATTCTCAACTTTCGATCTCTGGAGTTTGAGGAGATAAGTACTTGGATTTATAAAGTTAATAAAATACACAATAGAAACTATCATTGAATTTTTAGTCCTCATATTTCTAACTAGTTTTTTTTCAATTTAGTCATTAAATATTTAGACATTTTTCTCATCGTTCATATTTTGTTAAAGTATTAAGATAAAATTAAATTTACAACAAAACCTTATGTTAAAAAAGTCACTATGATTAAACATTTCAATTGAGCAGATGTTTACTTGATTAAAGCTCACTCACATGTTTCTATGTTATTAGTAAGGAACAATTCATCATTTGTCGATTATTTGGAGTGACATTTGATGTCTGATGGTGAGTTATGTTAATGCAAGTTTTGGTTAAACAAGTACACGTCCACTTCATTCATTTGTCTTGAGAAAGAAAAGACTTATAAGACAAGATCTCACATTGATATAGTGTTGCGTTTTATGTATTTTGAGACTAAGTTAGTACTTATCTGATCAGATTTAGAGTTTAAAATAGGTTAGAAACCAAACAATAAGTTTATTCATAGCAAATTACGTCAATTTAAGAAATATTATTCGTTGTATTTAAAAATAAAAATCTAATTTTTTACTTTTAACGCCTTAAGATAAAAAACTCAACCCAATCCATATTCATGTTTCATTCTTGAACTCATCCCAAATTATTAACAGAATCTCATGTTATAAAACTCATTTTATACATTCAATTATAATTTATGAGGAAAGAACTCTGGTTATTATTGATCAACAACTAGAACATCTTGTAAACATTAATAAAGCCTATGTCAAAGTTGCTTTTGTATAATTGTTGAAACTTGTAGGAGAATTTACCCCATAAAGAAACTACAAACTCAAACTTTTCTAAAAGCTTTGCTTTTCTTTAGTGCTTTTTATTGAAGATGAACCTGTTGGCCAAAGCACTTTCTTTGACCTTAGCTTGCTTGCAAGCAACCCTTAGTCATGTGCCTTTACTCATAAACAAGACAAGACTGCAAGACAATTCTGGGTGTTTAAAGCACACCAAACCAATGTCATCTGATTTTGTTCAATTCCAAAGAAAAAAGAAAACATGGAAAGACAAATAGACATTGCAGACTTGCAAAACAAGAACAACATTCATATAGAGGTTACAAAGTCGAAGGCAAACATATTTATGAGTGTAAGAATCAGCAAAAATCGGGCCTCGGTTTCTTGCGTACCGATACACAGCCACGTTGATGATCCCTAAAGATTCTGATCTCAGAAAACTCCCTTAGATCTTCAAGACTGATGTATTGCTGCTTCACCATTCTCATGGAATCACCTCCACTTTCATGTATCCAAACATAAGGTTGGCAAGCTTCATCATAATAATAAAGCAAGCTCTTCATACTCCTTCCTGGCATGTATGCTTTGTAAATGCTCTTACATTTCAACCTCTTTGAGCATCCTGGCTTCAAACTATGCACTTTTTTCAATATTGATCCCACCCTTATCTGCAGCTCCACCGGCCTGTCGCTCAAGTTCCATATTCGAGTGCCGAATCCTGACGCTTGAGCATGGTCTCGGCATCCATCGAAGCAGCTACCGAGAGGGAAAACGCCAAACCCCGGCATCTTCCAATCAAGTGATCAAAGGACGACCCGAAATGTTGGTTCTGTTTTTGTCCCCCTCTCAAATGTGGAAGACTAGTAATACTTGGGTTTGAACTATATAACTGAGCTGAAACTATCAAAAGTGGCATCAGATGGCTGTGATTTAAAGGCTAAACAAGAGGCCATAAAGCAATCTTGGGTTATGGTGAAATGAGAGTATGATAAAGAAATTTGCACTCTAGTAATTATTTCACTATAATGGAATATATGGATAAACCCCTTCCATCAAGGAATTGGTAGGGTCCCCAAAGACCAATGAATTCAACAGCATGAAAAAATTGCATTGAAAGAATAAATGTTTTTTTAAAAAAAGAAAGTGAAGCAATTGAAAATTCTATTGGTTTGTTGAGGAAGGAAGATAGAAAAATAAAAATAGAATAAAAAGGAAGGCAATGGTGTATGTAAGCACTAAAAGGAAGAATTCAAAGCTTCATGATGAAAGGTTGCATTTGAAATATGATGTTGCTTCACCTTTCATGATGAAATCTTTTTCTTTTGGTTCACTCCACTGTTCATTCTTCCCAACAACCTTCAATCACCTTAGAGAAGATTGTGGGTAGATTGATGCCGAGATTCTCACTTTCAAAACAACAATAGAAATCATTTTTAAAACTTATAACTACTCTAAATTCAACTGAAATATAGTTGGCTACATAATCCAAAACATCAAGGATGTAATTTAGAGTACATAAAAAGGAAATAATGTGTGAAATCAAGTTACTTAGATGGTGTTTTCTTCTTTAATACTGAGGTGCAACCAAAACATAGTTGGGAATTGAACAGATCCCAATAGGGGTTGGTGGAGAGAGAAGAAGTAAAGGTTCAAGAAGCAAGGTTCTAAAGTCTGTGTCCCCCACTTCTAATGGTTTAGAATCTCTGTTCACATTTGCAACCATCTCAAGATAACAAATCGTTAAATTATAAGCTTAGTTTCAAAACTTTCAAGTTTGTGAAAAAAAAAAGTTCATAAACTTTAATAAAGTATCAAGTAAGTTTCAATTTTGTGTCTTAGGTTCTTGAACTTTAAAATGTCTAGTAAATCTGTAAATGTTCAGTTTTGTGTTTAACATATGTATGACATATGCCAAAGTGAGTTTAGCTCAATGGTAATTGACATGGTATTCCTCCCTAATGGTCAGAGAATGGATCTCCCATCCCTACATTTGTTGTACCGAAAAAGAAAAAGACAGGAAAAAAGAAAAGAAAGAAAGAAAATCGAGCCGAGTGATTTTTGTACCAACTTGAACTATTTAACTCCCTTTCGTTCTTTCCTATAAATATGGTACAGAAAAGTTCAAGGGGACTGCCTAAAGTTATCATATATTCATCCCCAATCATAATACACAAGCTAAGCTACTCTTAAAATGCATTGCTTAATCAAAAGAACTCAGGCATATGGAGCTTTACAGAGAGATTACAAACCACAAGCTTATTTTTCATGGTTATCTTCAGTTGGGTCTATCTTGAGTATCAAAGGCTGCTTCAAATCTACAGTAACATCAGCAACAAGAACAACCGGCAGCTGACTGGATGTGATATCATCGTAATCCTCGTTTTCAGCCAAAGCTTTGTCTAGAGCAGCCTTGGCGACTCTTGTAATGCAAACTATTAGAACAACTGCAATTCAAAGAAAAAGGTTTCAGGGCTCCTTGGATGCAAAGGTTGTGCAGGATGAATAAATGTTAGTGTTTTAGGTTTATTCCAATATGATGTTTTAGCAGCTGAAGAGAACAGATGAGAAGGAAAATTTGAAGTCATTTTCTTAGTTCCATGTTGTCAAAAGGCTTTATTTATGAATGGCATGAGTAATAATATGCGCTCCTGACCAATGTTTTAAAAGGCCATTAAGACTTACACCTCAGACAAACAACTCAATCTCAAGAAATAAAGGCAACTTTGAAACTTTCTTGTTTAGGGATCAAACGATAACACACACACACACCCACTCTAATCATGAATTGTCAGCTTCATCGACAAAGGAAAGCAATCGTGTGTCCTATAACGAAATATGCATAAATGTGCGAAGAATGTGAGCCAAGTAGAACTTACCAGATACAAAAAGACCCAACATGATAAATGCCTGCATTCACAAGAGAGCAAATTTACATCATCCTAGGAAGGAGATTATAACAACTACTCATGGAAATACCTAAGAATTAGAGATTATCAATCTCCAGCCAATGATGGAACCTGAATTAGCTTACCCAATCAGACTTTGGAAATTCATTCCAGCCTTGAGTTACATCAGATAGATCCTTAAGAGTTGTTCCCACGTATACTAATGCAACTGTAATTGGCTACAAACCAAACAATCATTTGGACATCATTAAACTAAAAGAGAAGTATCATATATTAAACCCTCTAACCCTATTGGCGCCTCTGCAATCTATATTATCTGATATTTCTCTCTAATAATAAACTGATCTCTTCCTCTGTCCGTGGACGTAGTTAACACACTATTAGTAAACCACGTAAATCTCTATGTTGATCTTCACTGTTCACGTTCTCTCACTTTCTTTATCCGTCGATTTCATAACAATTTGGATGCAATCTATTAAAAGGAGAAAGCTGAGGAACATACCATCATTCCCAACCAGGAAACCAACATGTACTTCCCAAGTGGAATAGGAGTCACAGACAAAAGATAATTCATTATGTTGAATGGAAGCAAGGGAACAAGCCGAAGTAACAGAATGATCTGCAAAAGAAGTGAAATTAGAAACATTTAATGCAAATTGTAATAGTCAAAAGCTCAAGTACAAAGTAAACAGCTAACTTAATAATGAAAACACTATATTCACATACGAACCTTAAATCCAGATCTACGAATTGCAATTGCAACCGAACGGAACTGCGGATAGTCCTTCAACTTGGAGATAACAAATGACTTCCCAATCTGCGTGACTATTCAATTAGAAAAAGATCAAAGGGATAGCAAGAGAAAATGATGCTATCAGTATAATGCAGAAACATTGAAAGTTAAACAATCCAAGAACTTACTGATCTTCCAAGAAGAAATGCAGCCCCAGCTCCAGCAGTTGCACCAATAGAATCAGCAGCAATGCCAATGGGCAACCCAAATAAGTAACCACCCCCAAGCTGAGGCAGAAAAGACAGATAAATCTCAATGATGGCTTACAAAGCTATAGACAAGGCTCATGAACCACCATAAAGGATTTAAAGCTTACTGTCAGGATTGAGGCTGGAACAGCCATGATTGTCAATGGAATGTATGTAACAGCTCTGCATTTAACAGCAGAAAATGCTTTATAGTACTTCTGAAAAGAATTGCATTGGTTAAATTTTGAAGGATTAAAAGCATGTTTCTAGCGATTTTGAACATTGACAAGGAACCCACATCAAGAAAGTGGAGATACCTCACACTCTTTATAAGATACATAAGTTACTTCATTGATTGAAAATTGGTTTTGAGATGAAAACAAAAGTGATTATAATCATTTTAAAATCACTCCCAAGTCCCAAACATGCTGAAAATGGGGGAGTCAACTCACAGCACATCTGGACCCCAGACGCCAAGATCCCGATGAACCCATAACAAGAAATCTTTCAAAATCTGCAGAGAACAATGTCAGTTGTTGGTATGTGAAATGAGTAATAAGTAAAGCTTAATCCCTCTAAGATTTCTTTCTCCCACTAAATTTTTTGTGTCTAAAGTAAACTTTATGGAGTTTGATGCATAGTAAATGCAAAGGAGAATGAAGAAATGAAAAGTAAAATTGGGGAAATTTGTATACAGCCAAAATTGGATTCAAATAAGAGAAGAGGAATGGCCAATCCAGCAGCCTCCCCCCGGCGACGTGTACAATGGAAAATGCAGAAAACAAACGCATTTCCCTAATTTACTTACTAATTTTAGTGGTACAAATTTAAACTCACTAAGTTCTATAAAGTTACGATTTAGTCATTGAATAATAGAAAATTATTATAAATAAAAAAAAATATCAAAATATTTACAAATATAGTAAAATATTTAAATATATCAGATGTCTATCTGGATCTATTGCGGTCTAAAATTTTACTATATTTGTAATTATTTTCAACCGTTTTTCTATTTTTGAAAACATCATTCAAGTAACTATATATTTTTTTAAAAAAAATAACTCTATTTATTCTGTTTTTTTCCTTAAATTCTATCTATTTTGTGTCATACATATGTTTATAACTCATGATTAAATCTTTCGTTTTTTCTTTTACAAAATGTATAACAAAAACTTATATAAAGAAAAGATTGCAACACATTTTTAAGGTTATAATTGTAGCACTTATCTACGTTTCAGGTGTAATTTATGAAATTAAAAAGATTATAGTAAAAGTTGTTACAAAATTGATTTTTTCCTAAACAAATAATATTTATTTTTAATGAATTATTAAACTTTTGTGTGGCAAACTTAAAAAAA
>QLSR01000057.1:405075-436264 GCA_031780015.1 Citrullus colocynthis
TGTTGATTTTTTTTTTTTTTTAAAAAAAACAATCTTTCTTAGTTCACAAAATTGTGTTTTTTCTTTCTTAATAACATAAAATAAATTTAAAGGCACCCTATTTCATAAAATGAGAAGGTTATAATCGCTAGTAAAAATATTAAGTCTATTCACTAAACTGTTTTATTTTTTAAAAAAATTGTAAAAAAAAATTAAATGATAAAGAAAGTTTAAAGGGAGTTTATCGGTATATAAACAAAGAAAATATGACCATAACTCAACTAACATAAAATTTGTATTATTAATTCTAAATGTAAAAAACACAGAAAATATGACCATAGTTCTACTAACATAAAATGTGTATTATTAATTCTAAAAGTAAAAGTTTGATCTTCTGCCAACTCACATATTTTAGTAAGGGTAATTTTGTAAGAAAAAGGCTAATTTAACACTAAATTTAACTTTAGTACAGTTAATCAAATACATATATTCAAAAAAAAAAAAAAAAAAAAGTCTGAATCCCAAATATTATTTTAGAGAACAATTAATAAAATATGAACATTATTTTTTCTAATAGATATAAGCAAATATTTAAAACTTTATATTTGTAAGTTTTTTAATTCAAACAATTAAGTTTTAAGAAAGTTTGTGTGTTTTTTTTTTTTTTTTTTTTTTATCTCAGTCACATAAAATCAGGATTTTTGTACAAATTATCCTTTTACAAAGTCTTTGTAATTGATGACCTTCCTCTCACAGATATACGAAATCCAATTTTAGTTTACGTTAGAGCGTATCGTGTTGTAAATAGAAGGTTAGATTTCATACACTTGTGAGGAGGTCATTAATATAAAGACTCTCGTGAAAAGGTCATCCGCACACAAAGAAACTCCATAAAACCTCTATTGTTCTCCCACCTAACATAGTGAAAAATAATAATAATAATAATAATGATTCAAGTAAAAAATAGACAAGGCAAACTATTAATCTTTTTATGCATAAAACTAGAAGTATAATGATTTTATCTTTTTATTTTATATATATAAATAAATGTTTTTATGAGAATGAAATGTGTAATAGGGCAATTTCCTTCCAAGAAAAGTAAATAAATAAACAAATATTTTTTTGTTATAAAGCTCAAATATATTTTTGTATCCCTTTAGTTCATATATAGAGCTTTTTATTAATAAGTTTAAGGTGAATGGAGTCCAAATTAATTTGATTTGAATGGATAATGAAAACAAAAGATTATGGTAAAGTAATGTGTAATTAAAAAGAAAAAATTGCAGAACCCCATAAGATTTGAAATTGGAATTGAGAAAGGCAAACGGACCTTCTGGAGGGGGAGAGTGAAGCAAGCGATGGCTATGGCGGCGAGCAGGAGGATGAGGAAGACGATTCTGAAACTGAAAGCCATCATCATGTCGGAAAATCCTTTCTCCGTCGATGATCGGACCTCCGTGTTAGGGCATCGGAAATTAGGCCTAAGCAAAAGTTGAATCAAAATGGATCCACCCTTACACGTAATTTACACCACCACTCTCTCTCTCTCTCTCTCTCTTTGCTTCTACTTCTACAATCTCCTTTCCTTTTCTTTCCTTCTCTCTCTCTCTTTTTTTTTAAAAATTCTTTTCTCTCTCTCTCTCCCTTAAATAGAATTATTTTCATATTTTAAAATATTGTTTTAGTAATTTTTCAAAAAAATATTCAATTAAACTTGATATTTTATCATTATTTCTGTAAAATTGTCACATTGACATAAACATTTTAAATTTTTTTACTACCAAGGTTTCGAATACTATCTTAGTTCTCGATTATATATATATATATATAAAAAATTGATAAAAAGATAAGTAATTATTTTAAATGACAAAACTAACTTGGATGGATAATAGATGCATATCAGTGTGTATTACTGATAGAGACAGTGAATTTTGCAACATTAAAATAAGTTGACCATTTTGTTATATTTGAAAAAAAAATATTACTATATTTTAAAATCTTATAAGATTTTTTAAAAAATTAATATATGTACAAATAATTAAATTAATAAATAAGTCTTTCACCTAAAAAAGAAATATTACTTCATTATTTTAAGTTTAAATGACTTAAAAGTTATATAATATTAATTTTGATGGAGTTCAAGATCATGTTTAAGTCTAACAGGAAAATTGGAGATAAAGAGAGTTTGGTTAAAAACAGTCTTAGAGATTGTGTTGGGAGGGCTAGAATGTAATCAGGATCACTGAAATCAAAGAGAGTATTGGAATGTGTGAGATATCGAAGGCAGAAAAGAAATGGGATCCTGAAACATAAAAATGGTAAGAAAGAGAGTTTGATTAAAAACTATGAAAACAAAACGAGTTCAATTTTACAAAGCAAGCTCAAAACGGTCAATCAAAATATGGATATAGGAATACATTATAATCCAAACTCATTCCATTAGGGCTTCCAAAAGTCCCTAAAGGGTTAGGAGACATATAACTAAAAATTAGGGTAATTTTTGAAAAATAGACAAATAATTTTGTTTTCTTTTGAAAATAGCCAACCAGGAAATCAACCAATTTTTTAAAACATTTTAATAGACCAGAATACCCCTAAGAAGATGTAGAAAAATAAATTGGGTAAGCTCAAGAAATTATAGTAACCATGCTCAAAACCTAAATTAGTTCAAACGCATTATGAAAAAAAAATGGAGTAATGAAAGAATTGGGCTTGAAGTCTACATTTGGGCCCAAACAAGCTTATGCTCCAAGGATGGACCAAAATACAACAAACCTCAACACCAATTATTTGTTCAAATCTTTTTGTTCACAATATTTATGTCTACTTTTATTAATATTTTTTTATATATATTCGCATTTTATATATTTATGTCTTCTCTTCCATTTCATCTCATGATTTTTTTTTAGTTTTAATCGAAATACATATTTTATTATTTAAATTTTTTTAATAAAATAAAAATATAAGAATTTGAATCATAGACTTTTTTAGTTGTTAATATATTTGTATATTAATTGAATTATGTCTGTTTTGGTTTATTACTTGAGTTTAAACATATTTCAACTGCTAAAACAATGAAGTGGAATCAATATATATATATTCTTTTAATACTCCAATAAAAAAAGAACCCAGTCCTAACCATCCCAATCGGATCCAATAATTGTTTAAGAAATTCAATTAATTACCCTATTTCATTTCATTTTAATATTCTAAATTAATTCATAACAAATTCAATATTTTAACATATAGTTCACGTCTCCATATTTTAATATTCATCTTATGATATAGAATTAAAGTCTTTTCTATATTTTCTTTCAAAAAGGGAAAAAAAAAATACTTCAAAACCTTTTTGTGAAACTCTCTTATACCTAATTAATAATCTAACCACTCTCGTACATAATGCATATTGATACCAATTTTGTGATATAGAATTAGAATAGCCTTTAAAAAAGAATCTTAGTTGAAAAAGGAGTGATAATGAAGAAAGACAGTACACTACTTTTTTTTCTTTTTCTTTTTTTTTTTTTAAAGAAAAATTGAGCATCAGAGCTGAAAGTCAATTTGTATAAATTTTATATCAGCTGAACTATGTTCATTTTGACAATAAGATAATATACTTTTAGTTAGTCTTTATTTTATCCTCTTAAACATTTTAAATGAAAAACAATGTTACATCATAAAAATAACGTGTGCAAAGTTTTAACACAAGAAAGGCGAAGTATATATTGGATTCGATATAATTTTTTTTTTTTTTTTGAGGATCCTCTATAATAATGAGAAAGATTTCTTGATATACGCACAAATCGATCAATAATATCAAATTAACATTCAGTGTATAGGATTGTCCTATGAGACCATAGTCAAGTCTAGACATTCACAAATAGTAAAAAAAAATGATTTGATTTAAAATAATGTTCACTTCAATTAAAATGATTTGATTTTGATTTTACCATGGGCCGTATTATATCCTTCTTGCCTTAACCAAATTTATATTAAACATTCAATTGTCAATCATATCAAATAGGTGTCAAACATTATTTTAAAAAGTGAACTAGTAATTTGATAGGGAAAGAAAATTATAGATCTTAAAGAGTTGTTTGGGAAGCTAGAATGTAATTAGGATTGCTAGGAATCATAGGAGTATTAGAATGTGTGAAGTATCGAGGGCGAAATGGAAATGGACTTGTGAAACATGAAAACGATGGGAAAGAGAGTTGGTTAAAAACTGTCAAAACGAATGAGTTAAATATTACAAATCATACCCAAAACGCTAAATCCAAATATAAGTTTTGGATTACACTAATATCCAAATCCATCCCAACGCGGGCCCCGAAGAGCACCTAAGTTTTCTTCTCATAAATTCAACACAAAAAGACTTATAAGTTAGTGGCATAAAATAGTAATTTTTGAAATTTATTGTGTTTTTGGCTTTTGTTTTATTGAAAAATATATCAAACGAAACTTAAATAGTTATTAATGTATGTATGAAGTGATTTTGAAATTGTTAAAATTACTTTTATCATATTGAAAATTATTCTGAAACACGATTTTAATCATGCAAAATCAAATCATTGTTTAATTTTACAATTTTAAATGCATCAAAATAAAAACATGTTTTAAAGTGGTTTTGAAAATGACAAAAAATATTGTAATCATTTTTCATGTCTCGAAAGGAAACAAAGCTTTGTCTTAGTTTGAATACCCTACGTAAATGTGACAATTTTTATTGAATAAAATGTCTCTTTACAAAGGTGAATGAAAGACTAAATATGTAGTAAAAAAAAAAAAAAATTGGTAAGCAGAAGAATTACAATTCATGCATAATTGGAATAAACATAATTTACGTTATAACACCCTATTTCTATTCTACTATTTAAAACTTCTTTTCCACCAACTAATAAAAGTTATTTGAAAATTGTAATTCAATCAAAGGAGCTTAAAAAGTGAAGGGAAATTTTTGTGTAGTTGTTGCCATTTATCAAATTAATCTAATCTCACAATTTAAAAAAGAGTGTAGTTGGTATTTCCATTTCTATTATTCATATGAGACTTATGGATACGAGGCTTTTTTTTTATTATTATTATTATTATTATTATTATTATTATTTTAAATTTTTAAATACAATATGGAGAGTGGAAAAAACAACATCTAATCTTAGATTGCTACTTCATGTTTTGTTTTCTTTAATTGTATCTAATTTTTGTGACGAAAATTTTTAATTATATGAAGATAGATTTTAGATATTTGATTTAACTTATTTATTTACTTTTTTGCCATTCCCTTACTTCTTCTTTTTCTCTTTCTCTTGTTACATGAATCCAATCTTCATTTCATTCGAAAGTCATTTTTTTTTCTCAACAATGTCGAAAAAAGCCATTTTTTCTCAACAATGTCTCTATCATTTGATTTAATAGTGTTCCGTTAGATAAAAATAGATTTGATAAATACTGATAACTCTATGACAGAGTATTAGAACGAAAAAATTCATCAGATAGTTTGAGATACGATTTGCTTGAGAAGGTCTAAGCTGCAAAGTCATTGTAGATATTGTTGTTCGATGGGTTCATCGTTACTTGTCATTATTGTTCTTATGGAGTACCAGGGTTGGCCAGAGAAGAGAGGTTGAAAGAAATTATAGAACGTGTATAGCACATTCCATATATTTCCTTAACATTACAATATCAACAAAATTTATACATTTCATCTCAAAAGAAGCAACAACCTTATCAAACAACCATAATGCAAAAATCCCAATTTTCTGAAGGAAAAAAAACAAATTATCCATTATTACCAAGATGTGTAAATACAAAGTTTAGGCTGAAGTATAAATTATCCCCACCACTCACCCAGCAAAATTTACAGAGCAAAATACCAACAATTTGCTGCTGCTTGCTTTTGGTTTCAACTCCAATGGAGTTCAGTTCTTCATTATCAACTACCAAAGAATGTTTTTCTGAATCTAACTCAAAAGAATGGACTTTCATATTTTCTTCCTCTTCTTCTGCTTCTTCTTGTTACTTGGTTGGATCAATCAAGTGCAGAGCGCATTGAGAAGAATATGAGCCAACATGAGGTCTAAGAAATATTGGTGCCCAATTTCACCGTCCCTCCATTTCAACTTCGCTGGTGCTCGCCCGTAATGGACTCCGTCGTTGCACCGATTGTCAAAATGCCAAGGGAATGTCATGTCGAAGTTGTCGATCACGCCATGGACGATCCCTGCTTCCTTCAACTTCTCCAGTACCACCCAGTTGAACATTTCCATTTTGTTAGGATTGAAGGCAAGCGTTCGAGCATAGCCACCGGTTGCGACCGTGGTTCGATAGAACACTTTCGGGACTGGTAACCCCCTTTGCTTAATGGATTCCAAAACTTGTTTCCAGAATGATGCAGCATAGGTCGCCCCAACTGAGAAAGCTCGAATATTTAACCAATGAACACCGTCGTGGAGGCCCGAGTTCATGATGATCGTGTCGGGAACAGTTTCTTCCGAGAAGTATTTGTACAGAAGATTTCTAAACCCTTCATTTCTCAATGAATTCAAACCTTCATAGTTTTGTGTATCATTCCAATGCCCATTGAAAATGCTGGTAATGCGAACCGTTTGAGACGGGTTCTTCGGGTTCGAAAAATTCCTATCGAATCGCCTTGGAACTGCAGGGATTTCGGGCAAATCCAACACGAAATTGAGAAGGTTTCTTATCGTATCGACATGATTCGAATCACCCCAAAAGAAGATCCATCTATCCTTCAAGCAATCCCAAGCAGACCTACTAGACAACATCTGAAACGAACAATGAGCAGAATAAACCCATCCATTACTCTCCAACAACCCTAAGGAGCCATTACACCAAGGGCTTTGACAAGGATAATCCGGCGCAAAACACCGGTAGCGACCATCATCGCTGATCTTGCAATGGTCATTTCGACCATGTCGAGTCCACCGCCCGGTCCAAATATCCCTATCGAAGTCAGAGCTCCGACACATTTTAATCTCCGGCAACACAACCGAATTCTTAACAAATCGAACCTTGATTCTCCGAAGCTCTCGATCGTAGGCGAATCGGGTTGGGGAAAACCTAAGCCCCTCGAAATGTCGAAACAGAAGAATCACAGTGAGATTATAATCTCCGGCGAAATCAGGGTGAACCTGAAGCCAAAACGAGTAAGTCCCATTACCAAAATCTTTGACGAACGGCCGAGATTTCCACAAATCCCCAGAAAGATCAGTCTCAAAATAATCCCCACCTAAACAACGAGGGTTTCCAGATTCATCAACAGCTTGGAATCGAAACTCATGAACATCCCCTGTTGAAAGCTCCACCATTGCCGGACTTTCCATGCCGGATATGGCAATGTCCGCCGTCTTTGAGTCTCTGCAAGGCTCACCGCCGGGAGCCATCCATAGAGCAAGAAGATGGGAGGTGAAATTCGGCTCAAGTTCAGCTGAAAACCAATCAGAGGCAAGCTCATGGTGAACCGCCGGTTTGCTCTGGTTCCGGCGAGGCTGGACGGTGGAATTCTGCGGCGGAAGGGGTTCAATCAACACCGATTCTGGGTAATTTTTTTCGGGTTTGTAAGAGATGAATTGGGTGAAATTGGAATCATTAGTGGATAAAGTTTGAATGGTATTGGTGAAATTGGAAGAAACAGAGATGAATTCTTGAGGGGAACTCCAAGCTTTAATGAAAGTTCTGATGTTACAACCATCGATACTCCAAATGGCTAACATACTGAGAAGAATCAACGCCGTTAAAAACCCAAAACGGGAATGTACTAAAGGAGACGACCTCAAAAGCCATGGATTTGATGTCACCGGAAGTAACCCCTTTTCTGGCATCTGAAACTGCCACAGATTCAACAAACCCACAAACCCAAAAATCAGAAGAAGAAGAAAAACCCTTTTTTTTAGGACGACAAAGTTCTCTTCTTTTCTAAAAGCTAAGGATTTTGCTTTCTCGATTAAACAAGAAAAAACAAGACATTAAAGAGGAAAAGGCAAGAATTTTTACTTACGGGGTGTACTGGGTAAAGCCAGAAATCTCTTTGTTTCTTGAAGATTAGAAGAAATGTTGTTGCTTTTTTCTTCTTTGGACTCCTTCTTTTTCTGTTTCTCTCTCTCAATCTGCCTGAATTGATTCTTCTTCTTTTTTGTTTTTGTTTTTTTTTTTTCTCTCTCTGTCTCTCTCTAGTTCTTTGGAATGGGAAATTAGAAATGGGTTTTCTAAAAATAATAAATTTTTTAGAGGACAAGAATCACTATTGATTGAAATAAAAATCTCATTTTTGTGTGTTTCTCTTCTTTCAATTCCTCTTCTGTCGGATAAAAACAGCGATAATTGTGGAGATGGAGAGAGGACGGTTCGGTGTCGAAGGGAAAGGCGGAGACCGGAGCTTGAAAATTGAGAGAAAGACAATTTTTCGAATGGACCATTTTACCCTTCGCGTTGGATTCTAAAATTACCGTTTTTTACATTAACGCGGATCACCGACATGCAATAATTGAATTTGAGCTTCGTAGGGGCTTTTTCGTCATTGTCTTATTAATTTATTAATGCATGGGCCTTCCTAGATTTTAGCTGTGGCACGTGTGTTCCATGCGACATGTTTCTTGTCGGGTTCTGGATTCGACAGATAAATGGTTTATCCTCGGGTCCAATACCCGACCCGAACTGAAAATTTTCCCTAAATTGGTGCTTGCCACGTAGAAGGTTGAGCTTTTAATTTAAACATTAAGCATTCTATTTAATTTTATGTAAAATTTTATATAGGTAATAAATAAATAATATTTAAACTTAGTTTTTATAATCATTTATTTAGAGTAGTAAAATAAACTTTATAGTTAATCCTATATACATCTTTCGTTTATCTTTAAAAAATTATGTCCCATGTCTCTCATTTTTCTCTCTATAAAATTATATCTTTTTTTAATTTCGTAACATTTTTGTTAAATATCTTCTCTTTCTAAATAATTTGATGATATTTTAAAATAAGTAGTAATTATGTAAAACTTAAAAACCATGTTAAAGAATACTAAAAAATCAGTCATTATATAATACCACCCCAAAAATTTAATACTTTATAAAAAAAAAATGCATGTATTATATTCGTAGGTAACAAAAGAAAAAATGTTGAGAAAAACATGTAAAATTCATCGAGGATTCTATCATCCCAAGTGGTTTAATTTGCATTTTAAATTACTTTTTTAGTAGGAACTTTCGGTAGCTTTCATATATGGATGACATTTCAAATTTTCATATTACTTTTCCACTTTTTCTTTTTTATAGATTAGATAGAATCACGTATGTATCGGCATAATTGTTTAGATATATATGGATTGTATTCCTAAACGAATGAATGCACCAATTTGATGTGTAGCTACTTCTATTCGAATAAGTACATCATGTCAATTATACTTATTGGACTTAAGAAACTGCAATATAGCTTAAAATAAAGCCACTTACATTCAAATAGTTATCTCATCTGCAAAGGACAAAATAGACATTTACTAATAAAATTGAAAAAAAATAAAATAAAATATTATTCCCTCGTAATTTGTTTTATATATAATTTTGGGTTTACAAAGCAGTAATCAATAGGTTTTTTATTTTCAAAAAAATTGTTGACGTGACAACCAATTAAGTACCCTTTTATTTTTGTATTTTGGAAAGAATTAGTAACCTATCTTTTAGGTGATTCGAAAAAAATTGTACCTGTGTTAAGGTAATATACGAAATTTTCTTTTAACCTAAATCACTATTGACCCTTTTCTCAAGAAAATCTGTTTTTTTCTTTAATTAAATTTTAGGCAAAACTGTAAATCGGTCAATTTGGTCGATTTTATTTGGTTAAATAAAATAACCTATGTATGTATTTTGTCACGTTAGTAAATTAAGCTAATGAAAACTATTAAAAATTGTTATTATTAGCTTTTTTTTTTTGGGAAAAAACCTTGTTATTAATTATTTCATATAGATAAATACACCACCATAATTAATAATTAGTTAATCTCAAATTGAGTGGGAATTTCAATAGAAAGCCCACCAATGTTGGCCATGTGCTTTTCACGGATGGGCTTGAGAATGATTTTTTTTTTCCTTGATAAGAAATAGGAAAATTCCGACCTCAAATCTTGTAATCACTAACATATCTCGATAGACTTAGATAGGAAAATTGTTCATTTTATTTTTTAAAATGATATTTTAACATATAAATAAAATAGACATGATGTTAATGTATAAAAATTGAGAGGCACTCATAAAATCATTTACGACATTTAGATAAATTTACATGAAAAATGACATGTAAATGATTCTAATGTTATATTTTGAAGGAAATAAATAACAATCTAAATCTTCTATATACTAATAAATAATATCACGTATATCTCCTAGTTTTTACACATAAACTACTACATGAATTTTTTTCCCTTTATTTTAAATGAAAAGACTTTTTTTAAAAAAATCAATTTTAAAGTTTGGATATTTCTTTACGATATAACCTTTCAAAAATGGAAAAATTGTTGAAAATAATTACAAATATAGCAAAATTTTACATTCTAATTTGTGATAGACCTAGATAGACATTTATCACTTTATCAGATAGACACATATAAATGTCTATCTGATTTTAACGCAGTCTATCACAAATAAAAAATAAAATTTTATCATAGTTATAAATAGTTTGATATTTTTTCTATTTATAATAATTTCCTTTAAAAAATGGTTATCAAAATTATTTGCACAAATTCCCCTCCCTTTCCCTTTGGTTAAAACTATTAGCATAAAATCTCCTTCCTTTCCCTAGGGTCAAATTATTTATCCTAAGGTCTCTATCACTTTTATTAAATTAATTTGTTTACTTTTAACATTTTTATCTTAATTATTATACTCTCACCCACTGTAAATAGAAGTAATTTAAGTGAGAAATTAAACTAAACTGGATAACTTCTTTCATTCATTATATATAAAACTCCATCCAAATAAACCCATTTAACAATGACAGAAATTATGAATTGGATATTTTTATTCCAAAAAAAAAAAAAAAAAAAAAAAAAAAAAAAAAATCNTCGATTTTATTTGGTTAAATAAAATAACCTATGTATGTATTTTGTCACGTTAGTAAATTAAGCTAATGAAAACTATTAAAAATTGTTATTATTAGCTTTTTTTTTTTGGGAAAAAACCTTGTTATTAATTATTTCATATAGATAAATACACCACCATAATTAATAATTAGTTAATCTCAAATTGAGTGGGAATTTCAATAGAAAGCCCACCAATGTTGGCCATGTGCTTTTCACGGATGGGCTTGAGAATGATTTTTTTTTTCCTTGATAAGAAATAGGAAAATTCCGACCTCAAATCTTGTAATCACTAACATATCTCGATAGACTTAGATAGGAAAATTGTTCATTTTATTTTTTAAAATGATATTTTAACATATAAATAAAATAGACATGATGTTAATGTATAAAAATTGAGAGGCACTCATAAAATCATTTACGACATTTAGATAAATTTACATGAAAAATGACATGTAAATGATTCTAATGTTATATTTTGAAGGAAATAAATAACAATCTAAATCTTCTATATACTAATAAATAATATCACGTATATCTCCTAGTTTTTACACATAAACTACTACATGAATTTTTTTCCCTTTATTTTAAATGAAAAGACTTTTTTTAAAAAAATCAATTTTAAAGTTTGGATATTTCTTTACGATATAACCTTTCAAAAATGGAAAAATTGTTGAAAATAATTACAAATATAGCAAAATTTTACATTCTAATTTGTGATAGACCTAGATAGACATTTATCACTTTATCAGATAGACACATATAAATGTCTATCTGATTTTAACGCAGTCTATCACAAATAAAAAATAAAATTTTATCATAGTTATAAATAGTTTGATATTTTTTCTATTTATAATAATTTCCTTTAAAAAATGGTTATCAAAATTATTTGCACAAATTCCCCTCCCTTTCCCTTTGGTTAAAACTATTAGCATAAAATCTCCTTCCTTTCCCTAGGGTCAAATTATTTATCCTAAGGTCTCTATCACTTTTATTAAATTAATTTGTTTACTTTTAACATTTTTATCTTAATTATTATACTCTCACCCACTGTAAATAGAAGTAATTTAAGTGAGAAATTAAACTAAACTGGATAACTTCTTTCATTCATTATATATAAAACTCCATCCAAATAAACCCATTTAACAATGACAGAAATTATGAATTGGATATTTTTATTCCAAAAAAAAAAAAAGAAAAAAAAAAGGAAAAGAACTCCAAAACTAGAGTTAATTAAGAAATACAAAAACAAAATATAGGAATGGAAGTGTATAATTTAACTAAAATGGGTTTAAGTAGGTTAATCTAGAACCTTAATATATAAAACTCTAACCAGAGAGAGAGAGAAACCACTTTTGAATAAGCTTTATGTAAACAATTACTAAAGTTGTGGACAACACAACAAGAAATACCAAATCTAAGGGAAACACTTAAACAAACCAACTCTCTCTGTCTGCCTGTACATAACAATCATAACTACCACAGCTGACACTGTCTAGCTAGACACAAGAGATCTCATTCCCATTAAAAAAGTAACACTTTTCAGAATCTAACCCACCTGAATTTGGAGATATGATAAATTTAATGAGGAGAAAAAGGAAAATATAAGTTAATGCATTCAAAAAATTTGAGAAACCACAGTGTCAGAAAAAGAAAACACAAGGGGGGACAGCAGAGAAGACAGAAGAATGAACAGTAGTACTAATGCCATGGATCATCCCAGCCCTTAGGACCCTCCCTTCTCACAAAGTCAACTATGACCTCAACTGCTTCATTAACTCTGTTGGACAGAGAATGATTCCCATGTTCAATTTCTACTTTCTCTGCACCTCCCATTGCTTTGCACAATCTGCATTAGCTCATAACAAAACATCAACATCATTAGGAATCAAACACTATGCTTTGTGTAAAATATTTTGATAGAATCCAAGACCGAACCAGAATGTATTTCTATATAAAGGAAAAAGGCTACAAGATAACTCAAGTATTTGAGGAACTTGAAACTGGAATTGTTGTACAGATAGCCCCTTGAAAAAAGAACAACTTCTTGGAAAACCAAGTTTTTGGACCTTTAGATTGTGTCATCACATAGTAAAATTATCGTAACAGTTCCACGAGACATGCATGTTGGCCCTTGATGCTCACTTTTCGCTACTCACTTTTGCTCTAGCGGACTTGACACTTGCACTTGCTTCTGCTCTAGCTCTGGTTAGTCATTTTCGTTTCTTGCTCTGTATATTTTAAATTTGAACAAATCTACGACATTTCATTTCTTCGTTCTTGTTTTCTCATCTTTGACTCTCTCTATAACAAAGCAAGAATCAAGAACAAGTAACGAGAGCGAGAGCAAGTGTTAAGTCGCTGAGAGCAATAGCGAGAATGAGTATTATGATGAGTGAGGTCAGTATAGAGAAAAAAGCGTCGAGGGCCACTATAGGAGTTTCGAAAGGTTGTAACGAGAATTTCACCATGTGATGATGCAAGCAAAAAGCCAAATAAGCCTTTTTTGGTAACCATTTCATTTTTTTGTTTTTGTTTTTGAAAATTAAGTTTGTTTCCTCCCCGTTTCTTACATTGATTTTAGTTGGCAACGTGGTCGGGGCAGGGCGGATGGAGGTCCTCTGTCCCCGCCCCCCTGGGGGGAATTTACCCGTCCCCACCATTTGTAGGCGGGGACGAGGGCGGGGATTCCCCATCGAGTGGGTCCCCCCGAGATAGAGCAAGAGCGAAAGCGAAACTATGAAAGAGAGCGAGAGGTTTGTCTTTGGGTTTGGTTAGGACTTGGGTTTGGGCAAGAGAGAGTGAGAGCGAGAGCGAGAGAGTGAGCGAGACAAAGCAAGAGCAACCATAACATCTTTTATACATATATAATTAATTTTTTTATTAAACGGGTTGGTGTCGGGGATCCAGGGTCGGGGTCAGGGTGGGGATACCCTCCCCGCCTTGGACGGGTACCCAAAAAAGGTTCCCAGTTGACCCCCATCCCCGGTCAAACTAGGGATTCCCCAACTCAATCGGGTCGGGGCCTCGCGAGCTTTTTTGCCAACCCTAATTGATTTGCATCTCTCTTAAATATGAATTATTTGCCAAATTCCAAAACAAAAGCAAGTTTTTAAAAGCTGGTTTTTAAAAGCTAAATTTTGGCTTGGTTTTTAAAATCATTGGTAAAAAGTAGATAACAAATGAATAAATTTGAAGGTAGAAGTAGTGTCTATAGGCTTAATTTTCAAAAACAAAAACAAAAAATGAAATGGTTACAAAACGGGCCTTTAGTTTTCTAAAATGTGGGTTCTTTTCATTTGGACCCTTAAAAATGGGTCATCTATACGAAATTCCTTTGGAACCTCCCCTTTTTTTAGGACATTGACTCAATAGTGAAGGCTAAACTATCTAAACAATTCTCCACCTCCATTTTTTCCCTTCCTCTATATTTATAACTCAATACCATAACAATCTCCCTAACTAAAGTAATTACTAATATGCCTTTACTACTCTAGTAATACTCATACTCTAATAGAGTTCTTATCATATCTGTGAATTACATTGTTTAATATGAAACAAAGTTGAGCAATACCAACCCCATAAAAAATGGTAAATTGTTTGAGGCAAGTGGACTAAGGAATAGCACAGCAATTGCATATGTGTAACAAGAGATATATAGTTTACCTATTAACCAATGACTTTTTATTCACATATTCTGGCACATATTCGTCTCCCATGGAAAAGATAACCTGCAATCAACATGAATGTCACCATTAGCCGTAACAGAACAGTTGGTGAGTTGAGCTTCATATATTGATCCAAAATTGAAATTTATTTTCATTCAAGTCTTACATACTGTTGATTATTTTGACTCACATTCTCTACTCAGACTACATGGCACAGGCAATCCTATTTGTTGCTGTGGTTAAATATTTACACTTCTTCTCCCAGCTGGAATTCTGGTATCTTTTTTAACTGATATCGATTTGTTATTGATTTGGGAGTTAACTTCTTCGAAAGCGAAATTAAGGGTTGTTTGAGGTCTGGCCGTCTGGGATGTGATCGGTTTTGTATGGCTGCACTCTCTTTGGTTAATGAATTTGAAAGCTCTCTCTGATTTTTTTTAGAAAGTCTGAATGCATAAGCAACGTGAAAAAAGCATATGCCCGAATTTAATCTCTCTAAGATCAATTTCGGCAACGTAAAGCGCTGAAAGAAAGCTCTCGGATTTAAAATGGACACATTGTCGAACCACTTTAATTTTGAATGTGACTTTTTTCTTCCTTCTTCTAGACTATTGTGTTTGATTTGTTTTGGACCTTTTGGTTTTACTCTAGTTGAACAATAGAATTCTCATTATATATCTGATAGGTACTTAAGCACCTTGGAGAACCACATCCCAAAAGCTAGCTATTGAGGTAGGAGAGCCAAGCGACTTAAGTACCACATCATCCCACTCTAACCAATTTGGGATAAAGGTAGCCCATACTACCTTGGTTCCTAACAATATCATGCATGAAGATTACATCACTCCATCTGACTGACCAGTGGGAGAGAGAGAAGTGTGAATGCAGACCTGACATGGTGTGTTAGCCATGTGCCCAAGTCTCATTTTCAGTTGGTCATCACTAAGGTCAGAGCTGAACATATCATCATCCCCCATGTACGAGCAAAGGGAATAGTACCTGCAAATAGCTAATAGCAATGTTAAAAACTGCAATATTTTTTTCTGACAAGAAACGAAACTTTCTGTTGATGAAATGAATTAAAAATTTTGATCTCAATAAAAAATTAATGAGACACAGCACAAATTGCCACAGACACACTGGAAACAAACTAACTTCTATTTCACTTTGGAATATAGACATTGTGGTCTTTGTACTCACCTAGTGGCAGTTATTGGAGAAGCTGGGTCTGCCTCTCTTGGCATAAGATCTAATCCTCTGCCTTCGCGTATCATAGTTGAAGCCAAGTCAATCATGGCTGCTGTTTCAGGAAGAGTTGCTCTATACTCTCGATCACTAACTGGAGCCTGAATATAAACAAGAATCACACCTAAAGGTTAAACTACACATAATCTTGTGCATCTAGAGATGGAACTACATACTATCTAAAAGAAGTTGACTACAAGTTTTCAAAAGCCAAGAGGCAAATAACTATTTTTCATCTTTTTGATAACCATGGGCATCCAAAACTCTACAGAACAATTGTATAACCCTACAACAAAGATATGATTTAAGATCCTAAATAAGTAGGTATTATTTGAACTCATTACCAAGTATCCAGGTTCATAACTCACCACCAGTAAAACCAATCTTAATATTGTCGAGGAAATACAAATTGTTTAGGTGTGGGTAATTATTGGTCAAATATATCACTCTGGATCATGCCTCAAAATTACTGCACCTTCAACTTTATGATATTTGGCTACATGTCAAGAAATACTTTTAAAATTTTTCAAAATGCTATAAAAAAAAATTTCTTCTTTTTAATATTTATAAGTGTCCAAGCCAGTTTGGGCACACCTGGACAATCTCATACTGTATGACCCTAAAACATCTTATTGCAAAGGAAACTCGTAAGGCATTAAGACTTAGATAGGTGATTATAGTGGCTTGAACTCATTCCTCCTAAGTCTCATATTGACCTCTAGGCCAACCCCATGGTGATTAATGAATAACTATAAATATTTAATTTTAAAATGTTCTAAAACTCACCCTAAAATTTTCTACGTGATAATAGTAAAATGGTTTGAATATGATACAAGTTCCACTTTCAGATTACAAAATTGCAAACTCTTGTTGCATAAGAAAATCTTAATCCTTTCACCTTGCAATTATGTGAAGCCAAGTAGAACTTCACTACCGAATCCTAAGCAGATGAACCCAAAATTTTAATGCTGGATTTTTTAATTGCTCAGGTCAGTCTAAAAGAAGTTCTACACCAACGTCCTTTTTTCCCTTTCAGACATGCATCAACCACTCATGGAGCACTCGACGATAAATTATTACCTGCAAAATGGCACCACGGACTGCTCGAGAGCAAGCTGCATTTGTCCGCATATAGTGGACTATATCCTGTAACAAGGTCCCAAGAACATAGTTAGATGAAATTTCCAACTGTTGATCAAAGCTTCAACCATAGTTCAAGAACATTCAGCAATTACCTGACAGCCAGTACTATGTCCAAGTAACACAACACCCTCAGAGTCTTCTTTATTGATCAGATAACTTACTAGCTGATCAAGCTCCTTGGCATCCTAATCATATCAAGATCCTTTTATTAAAACAGAATCTTCAACTCTAGAACCAGACAGCATATCACAATTCACAATGCAAATAATCAAATAACCTCTAACTACAGATAAATGTGAAAATTACATATTAGTGTTTGCCAACTAAAAGATAGTGTTTCTTCCTTCAAGAAAACTATGGTAATGTTGCCCATCCAACTTACTTGTTGCAAGCTGGAGGTACCATATCCACTATACGATGATGAGAGAAGTATCTGAACAAGTGACCATTTTTCTTTATCTAAAGCAATTGCAAGAGGTTCCAAATATCTGCAAATCAAAAAGAAAAATATATTCAAGTCAAGCAAATGAAAGGTTCAATCGCAGAAAAACCCTCGACAAAAACATACTCTGTTGCCATAAAGCCATCAGTCAATCCACCAATGAATATGACTTGCTGTTTGTAATCCCCTGTCTTAAATGCAACCTGTAGCAGAAAGGAAATGATAAACAAGGCATCATGCGGAAGAAGTTTTTTTTTGGTTCTTAGAAGCTAATGACTTCAAGGGGATAACATTCTTTGAACTTGGTGCGAGATTATAACTTCTAAGGCAAACGGAATATACAGACAGTGATGAGTCAAAAATTAAAACTCCCAGTACTCATTACTTATCAGAATTGGGCAATGTCAAAGTTGGAAGTGGCCATGATAATTCAAACATCACAATCACAGAGAACGAGCACTCACTAATATTGCAACAGTAAGTATGTTTTACACGGTTAAAGTATTGATATAATTAAATTCACCATAACCCATTAATTTAAGCTTTTAGATTAAGTGGTGATTAAATATTGTATCAGAGCAAGGCCTCTTCAACTGATGCAATGTCATTTCCTCTCCAATTAATATTTATTTATATTTATTTGTTCTTCTACTAATTTTCAAGCCCATAAGTAAGGAAAAAGTGTTAAAAAGTGTTGAGATATTTACATTTACAGGGACTCTTTAGCTTAAGCTTTTTGGTTTAGAGCTAACTTAATGAACCAGAACCAAACATACCCATACGTGTAACATAAATTTGCAATACAGCGATACTTCGAGGCTTAAAATGTTCAAACGGATGTTAACTAATTCCTCTCAACACCACCACTTGCAAAATGGGAATATTCAAGATTAAGATCCCCATTTGCAAACCAATCCAATCTCAAATTAAATAGGTGCAAAGAACAGAAAAACAATCAAATTACAATCCCTATTAAAGTTTTGTGAAAGATGAAAGATCCACGGACCTGAATTGGCTTGGGACCGTACTTGAAGAGCAACCCACGGAAGTGATTTTTCTTGACGACAGGACCAGGGGAATCCCCAGCAGGAGAGCCAGAGCCAGTGTTGGCCGACATTTTCATGTTGGCAGACCTATCGGAACGGCCGCGAACTATGCCGGAGAGCCATGAAGTGGTTGAAGACGAAGAGGAGGAGGAGGAGGAGGAGGAGGAGGAAGAAGAAGAAGATACAGCTGCGGTAGGAATTGAAGAGGGAGAGGAAGAAGAAAGGGAGAGATTCATGTCAAATATCACAGGCCCCAATACAAATCATTGCCGATTACAATTCACAACATTCTTTATTCAATCTACAGCTCTCGATAACGAAGGATTGGGATTTGCAGAAGAGTAGAGATCGAGAAACTAAAAAAAAAAAAAAAAAAATTAGAAGAAATGGAAGATGGGTTTGTTCAGATTGGGTCGGATCGCCATGAGAAGGGGAAAAAAAGAGGGCCTTGAGCTTCTCCTATTCCCCGCCCAGCCGAGACATGAAGAAGTTGAACCAACGAATTCCACGCGCTGTAAGTAGCGCGTGGCAGTTTCCCTCTATGTGTTTTTTTTTTTTTTTTTTTTCTCTTTTAAAAACACAATTTTTCCTCAACCTATGGTGTCTTAGTTTTCGACAAGAAAGTCAATTTGTTATTGTGTTTTTTTTCGTGTTTATCTTATTTCTCGATGTGTTTTTTGAAAATCTTGTTGTAGGCTTGTAGCTGAGTGTCCAGTCTAATTGTTACTTGTCATATAGTTTTAAGATTGTAATTAACTTAAAAAAAGGGAAAAAAAAATTGAGGAAAGATTTTCTTTTAAAGATTTTGGACTAAAGACTACAATCTTATAAATTATAAAGTCAAGAAAATAACAAAATTTAGGTCGTGACAATTTAGGATCAAAATGGATATATGAAAAGCTTTGGCTCAAGCCAGTGTACTTGGCATCGACGAAAGTCAAGGTTGAGCCTAACAAAGTATATATGAGACATGCCCCAACCCAAAGGATCGTCTCGGGGCAAAGTTTACTCAATAAAATTCTAAAAGAGACATAACTCTATCATGAGTCAACCCCATGAACTAAAGAATAATCTCAATCCAACTCTAAGGGAAGGATTTAGGTCAACTACACCTATAAATACATTGGAATAACTTCAAGAAGATATAAGTCAATTGTGACACTCAAATCCTCAACTTACTGATTGTTGCACTTAATCGCTTTCTAACTTAAGCATTAAAGCCCGTTTAGCAAGCATCATATCATGTGTAGATCTTTCTATTTTACAAATCACTTTCTTTTTCAAATTATGAATTCATAGTTGTTATTACATGGAGGTAAATTAAATTTGACTGGCCTAAAATTTGATATCAGCAATATTATTGTTTTAAAAATCCATTATTCAAATGTTGATGATTCTTATATCTCCAAAAGACAAATAATAAACTTTTACTAATCAAAGCATAAAATATAATTTTTTTAAAAAATGGAGCAACCTCATGTTTTTCCCCTTTTTCTTAATGATTCATCGATGCTGGCTTTTCCAAAATTAAAAGACGAGTATACGTTGGTAATTTTTTAAATATTTTAGAAACATATTTGATGTTTTTCGTATTTTGAATTGACTAGGTTAATAAAAAGTGGTTCCTCGTAATAATATTATAATAATAAGTTCCGAAATTTGTTTGAAAACTAATAACATAATTGACTTTTTCTTTTCTTTTTTCTTTTTTTTTTCAAAACTAACTTAGCTCAACGTAGTTTGTATAACCTTTCATTTTGGAGGTAGAAGATTTGAATCCTTGAATTCTCAGTTGTTGTACCAAAAAAAATTAAACTATTTTTTATTACAAAGAATAATTATACTAATTGTCGGGAATCATAGATCAAAAACATTTTTTTCCATTCTCTACTTACTTGTTTGGTTTTTTTAACATATACTTTGTGGTCCCTTGAGTAATATTATTTGTATTAAACTAGGTTTCACTATTTTCAAATGATAAGATCAAATGAAAACTAAATTAAAAAATCGATGATGAAAATATAACATCTTGAAACTTAATGATCAAAAAGATTTTTTTTTCCGTAATAATATTTTAAAAAAATTCAATTTTCATTTCATCAAATTTCACACTAAACTTTAATGAGTGTTATAAAATTACTTGTTTACATTACACTAATTTATCTATTGGTTTTAATTTTTTTTAAAAAAACCTGTGTTAAGATGTTCATAAAATAAAATCATTAGTTTTAACAAATTAGAGTTTTGCAAAAAATAAATTTCACTGTTACACAAGTTAACCCTATAACAACTTTATTAGATTTTCATTTTTTTTTTTGTTTTAAAAAAGTCATATTTTTAACCCAAAAAAAAACCCCTCTAATCATTGTTGGTTAAAATTTCAATTTCATATAGTACATATATTTTATATCTCATTAACTGCCTAAGTAATTGGAACATTTTAGAGCAACAACATATGAGATATTAAAATTGCAACACTTCTTAATGTTCCAGGTTAATATTGCAACATTTGCTAAAACGAGTTTGGCTTAGTTGTATTGACATGTGTTCCATCCCTCGAGATCGGAGGTTCAATTCTCCACCTCTACAGTTGCTATATTAAAAAAATATATATATATATTGCAACATTTGTCTAAGCTTATGGTACATCAACAAATTTATATATCAAAGTTGGTTTTTTCCTCTTATTAAGAGAGTGATTTTGAAATTGTTAAAATTATTTCTGTTGTGTTCAAAATTACCCTAAAACACGCTTTTAAACACTGAAAATGTATTTAACTTTTAATTTTACACTTTTATATGTAATTTTATATCATCCAAATTAGTTTTAAACTATAAAATAGAATTTATAGAGTGGTTTTTAAAACAATAAAGGTGATTCTAACAATTTCAAAATAGTTATCGACGATTTGATTTCGATTTTTGGACCGTGTAAGACACAGATTCCTCTGGAGCCCACAAGTTGCAATGGGCCAATGATTTGTTTTCGCTCAGGGCTCATTGATGCTTTTACATTGGGCCATGAACGGCATCGAGAATTTGGACTGGATTGCTACCATTGCTTGAAATTTTGGGGATTTTCGTTGGTTTGTTTTTCCTTTTTCCTTAATCAAAATATATATTTTAAAAAGCAAATTTAATTATTTTTTTTAAAAAAACACAAACTTTATAACAATTTTTTTTTTTTAAATATAGCAAAATGAATCAAACTATTTACAAATATATAAAAATTTTAGTGTCTATCAGCGAATAAATAGAAGACTCTTATTAACGCAATTCTCCCTTTCGCAAATAAATTACAAATTATAACATTTTATTAGTTGACGATTGCCGTAGAAATTTTAAATACATCACTATATAAGGTCAATAATGGAATGCTTGAGATATATTTATAATAAACATGTAAATATAGAAACTTGAATTATAAGTTTTATATTTTTTTCCTTCGTAAGGGTGCAACGTTCAAACTACATATCTTTTAATCACTAAATATTAGATGTTAGGTGAGTTGGTTGTTTTGTAATTTGATCTTTAACACATGTCTCCCAATTTCTAAAACAAATTTCAAGTTTTCTTCTTTTATTATTATTTTTTAAAGTTTATTTCTATTTCTGATGGAACAAAACTTAAAGGATGAAATAATGAGTTGGTTTATGAATTTTGATAGATGTTTCAAATGAGTTTTTTTTTTTTTTTCTCTCCCTTTAAATTAGAGTCTAGTTGACCTCTAAAATTTCATTTTTTATCTCATGGGTTCTCAAGTTTTCAATTTATTATTTAATACATCTTTAACTTTGTAGTTTTTTGTTTTAATGTTTAAAGGTCTTTAAAAATTTGAGACATTTATTACACACAAAAGTTAGGTTCTATATCCACCAAGATATATCAATGTGTATATATAGCACTCTCACATAAAGCTATGGAGATATAATTGTAGAATTGACCTAATCTCAAAGTCCAAAATGGTTTTCTCCATTTTTTAAAATAGAAGCATTTTGCCTTTTTGTTTATATCATCATCAGCTAGAAATTATAAAATTACACTTAATTTTCTTTTTCTTCCTAATTTTTTTCTCTATTATTCGTTAGCTATTAAAATGTCGCTCAAAACATCAGATGCAATGGAGTGAGAGGACAAGAGAGCAAAGAGCGAGAGAGATAGGGGACCAAGAGTGAATGAGAGAGAAGAGACCAAAAGAGAGCGAGAGCGAGAGCGAAGAGAAAATGCGACAGTGAGAGAACGAGATGCCAATATACATTTGAGAGATTCCGTTAGGAGGAAAAAAAGAACTCTTAGCTTTGAAAAGTAGGATAATTAACTGATAGTTACTTGCAAATTAAGTAATTGTCAAAAACCCATAGTTACCGTAAGTTTTATACATATAATAGAGGGGAGAGTATATTAATTTGTTTAATCTATTCAACTTATTCTATTTATATTTTAAATTAAATCAAACAATAAAAAATATACAATTGTTTAAATTGTTTTAAAGGAAGCCAACCATCACTGTTGCCGATTTGGATGTCTTAATCCCTATAATTAAAACTAGATTCAAGAAAAACAATTGATTAAGAATCGTTTAAATGGGAATCATTTTTTTGTTCTTGGCTTGCTCTAGTTAGAAGTTAAATTAGCTGAGCTAAGCTAAATTACTTGTCGTTAATGATAATATTAAAAAAAAATATATAAACATTGGATGATAACTTACTCCTGTCGGTGACAGATCGGTCAGCACAGACCATTTATACTCATCTTTTGGACTTTTTTCCTTTTAAATAATTTTTATTTCTAAAATTACGCGGTTTTCTAGCTGTGCTTTACCTATATAGTTCATGCATGTTTCCATCTGGTATACAAACAAAAAATTAAAGAAAATAATAATAATAATAATAAAGGAAGGAAAATGAAAAACCATACTTTCATTAAATGGGCATTGGAAAAAATTGTAAATAAAAAAAAAAAAAAAAAAGTCAGTGGAAAGAGACAGGAGAGTGAATAAGTGGCGAGTTTTTATTTGCAAGTGATGGTTTCAAAAATCACAGCTGGGTATGGCTATGCCGAGTTTTTATTTGCAAGTGATAAGGTTTTTCTTTCTAGATTCAAAACATAACGGCTACCTATAATGGTCTTATTATTATTATTTTATTTGAAATTTAATTGGTTTTTCCTTAAAGTTCAATATATGAGTCATATTCAAATCTAACAAATTCTTGTCGGTATGTCTAAATTATTTACATCATCTTCAATAATCATTTGATTTTTAATTTTTAGTTTTTAAAAATAAAAAAATTGGTACTTTTAACTTAATTTTTTTTCTTTCCAAAACTAACCTTTAAAAAAAAAAATTAATTAATTTTCTACTAACATATTTCTTACTTTTTCAATTTTTATTGGGAGGGTCCCACGTAATGATGTTTTACAGAAATATCCTCGTGAAAAGAAAAAAAACAAAATGCTTGGGGTTGGGGTTTCTTTCTTCTTACTCATTTGAAATCCCTTCCTTCTTACTTTTTTAAAGAAAAAAATGCTTTTGAAGAGAAGGTTTCAAATGGATTTTAAATGGAAGGAAGGTTTTGTTGAAATTCACTTGAAGAACTTGCTAGGACCGACTTCAAACTATAGTTTCTCTTAAAGAAACGGGGATTAACATTTTAAGTTGGAAAAAAAAAAAAAAAGAGTAAAAAAGAGGGTAGAAAAACTAGTTTTTGTAGAAAAAGATGTTAGGAAATGCCAAAATTATGTAGGTTTGAAATAACAATTTCCCAAAATGAAGCCTACAACACTCCTTCCACCTTTTAATTTCTTATTTTTCTTTAATATATTTTTTATCAATATTTTTAAAAATCAAGCCCAATTTTAGAAGCTATAAGAAGTAGTTTTAATTTTTTTTTTATTTTTTTATTTTTTAATTTGGTTAAGAATACAACTTCTATACCTAAGTAAAATACAAATCATTGTAAGAAATTAAAAGAAATTAGGCTTGATTCTAAAAACTATAAATCAAAAACCAAATGGTTATTAAATGAGACCTTATTTGTTTATGTTGAAATTTTTAATTGGATTCTAAAAAAGTTTACTTTGAATTTGTTAAAAAAATTGAGGTAAATACCAATTTATATCCTTGAACTTGGGAAGGTGTACAAATTAAAACTTCAAACTCATAATTGTATCAATCTAAACTTTAAATTTTATAAGTGAATTGATTTAGACCATTCATCAAAGTTTGTATTAAAACGGTTAAAAAGTGAGAATCAAATATATAGTAACAACTTCTTTTTCATCCAATTCGAGAGTTTTTCATCCTTCATTTTTCTCTACTTTCCTCTTGTTAGTGGGATTTTAGGGGAAAATAATAATTTCTTTAGACTATTTAGAGTTTATATTAAATAGAATTTGGTGAAAATAGGTATAAATTACTAACAAATAGTCTAAATTAATCTTTAAAAATAATTGTGGATTAAATCGATATAATAATTAATTTTAAGTTTTAATTGATACAACATTCAAAATTTAGATGCATAAATTAATACTTTGTCATAAATTTAAATATGAATAATTAGTTGAAAATAATAAGAAATTGATTTAGTTTTAGATTATCTTTGATGGGTTCATGTTCCCCCACCCCACGACAACTTGAGTTTTAATTAGAATACTAGATTGATATACTATGTGCATTGCATGGTCTATATAGTTGAAACTATGATGAAAATCTCACATATATATACACATTTTGTCGGCAAAAAAGATAGAGATAACAACACCGTTTAATCGAACTCCTTCACCTTCTCTTAGCGAGAAAGGGAGAGAGAATGCTATCTAGAAAAATATATTTTCTAATAAAAAAATACCCAAAAAAAATGTCAAAATTAATAAAGCATGAACAAATTTGTTCTCATTTCAAACGTATAGATTTAGTATCTTCTTTTTAATATATCGCTAACTTTTTTTTTCTTTTTTCTTTTAAGGGTTTCAATAAGCATTATCTCTATAGTTTTGAAGGCAAATTTACATTGCATTTTTTATTCAATAAAGTATTATCATTATTTTATTAAATTTAACAAAAATTAACTTTAAAACCAATAATAAAAATAATTTTAAAATTTATTTAAAATATATAGATTAAATTTGAATAATTGAAAGGTGATGGACTACGCCAGAGTATACTTCTAGCATGATAATATAAACATTTGAGCTATGCTCATTTTGACAATTGTTAACTGATATTTACGTAAATAACAAAAGTACCATAAATAAATATGAAAACAGTAATAAAAGACAAAACGAAAAGGTAAAGAATTTTTCTCACCTAACCCCTTTATGTACGTAAATATGTATATACAAATGTCCTCGTTTCGATCTCCTAAGTAATTTTTTTTCAAGATTCTTTTATTGTAAAAGAGAGAACAAATACGAGTAAAAGAGAAAAGGTAAACATTGCCACTAAAGTTCTTCAAATAAAAATTTATTGTATCAATGTGAATTATGTCCACTACACCTATAAATACAAATGAGTGATTATATTATTGTTCACTAATAATTATATTATTTACTAATTATAGGGAATAACTTGCGTCGGTCAAAAAAAAAAAAAATTGAGATCCATGTCAAACATTGATAAAAAAATAAAAAATAATAAAATAATAAAAAAATTAAAAAAAACTCTTATTAAGTTCAAACGAATGTTAGTACCATAACGCATAATTTTCTTTTTTGCCCTATATTAAACTCTCAACAAGATTGATATGTTTGGATCTTGGTCCATGATGGCCTTTTTATTGATTTTGACGATTGGATTTCTCTATGAATGGAAAAGGGGTGCTTCGGATCGGGAGTAATCACTAGTGAGAGGGCAAAAAGAGGGGGAAGGACAAAGGAAAGAGCGATGCCTACATTAAATCAATTAAACTACATTAAGGAAAATAACTTTTAAATTACCCTTTTCTTCTTCCAAACCTTGTATTCTTTTTAATGTTAACTTATTTATTTTCTTTAAAAATTAAGGAGGTTTGGTAAATAATACATTTACATTATTATTTGCTTTCTAAAAGCTTTTAAATTATCAACAAGGTCTTTTTTTAATTGCAAAATAATAATAACCGAATGAAGCTTGTTCAATGGAATGTTTCTTGGAATGTATGTTAAAAACTATCCAAGGAAAAAAAAAATCTATACATAATACCTATGGTCTATTGTTTGAAGAGAAAAAAAATGACACAAAAACAATTTTGACACGATTAAATTGTTCCGTCAACTTTTATAAGAGTAGAGTAATCATAGATTTGCAAGATCTCTTCGAATGACCCGTGTTAATGATCTTGACAATTCATTTTACTATAAACAAAAAGGTTGATACATAAAGAAAGTGTTAACACTATAATAGTGAATCATAAATTTAAAATAAGACTTAATATTAAATAAGGTTGACAAAATAAATTTATAAATCCATGGAAAGATTTGAAGGAATAAAAAGGAAGGCAAAAGGTGAGAAGAATTTAGACCCCACAAAATATGATACCAAACGCAATTGAAGAAGAAGAAGAAGAAGAAGAAGAAGAAGAAGAAGAAGAAGAAGAAGAAGAAGAAGAAGAACCTGTCTTTGTAAAAAAAAAAAAAAAAAAAAAAAAAATATTGTAAGAAAATCATTGTTCTCTTTTTCTCTCCATTCCATTCTAAATAAAGGTGAAGCCCCCAAATTCCATCTCCTTTTACAAAAAGTTTGATTTTGACCGAAGAAATATTATGAATAAATAAATTTCATTTTTGGAAGGGAGGGTTCCAGTGTGGGTCGCTTTCGGTGTGAGTGGAGTATCAAGCCCACCATCATACTATTATATTTAGAATCATGTGAATTTCACTCCACTTGGGACCACTACTCTCACTTTTTTTCTTCTTCCTTTTTTAATTATTATTATTATTATTGGATTTGGAACAAAGTATTTTCACTTTTAGCACGTGTGGGCCGTGGGAATAACTTCGGTTTGATATTATCACCGTCAACACCGAATCGAACTTTGCCCATCAAATCAAAAGCGGTTGTAAACCACAACATGGGAGTTTTTCCTTTCATTCCACCGTTGATTTGTCCAGGACGGTGTGACCCATCGTGAAAGTAGTTTTCGTACGGTCCGAACATATGCATAAAATAAATAACACTTTAATTTTTCAGAATTCTTTTTTTAGAAATTTTATTATTTTTTATCTCTTATGAATTCCCTTAAATAACTCTATTTTATCTCTAAAATTTGAAATTAATCATATTAATTCATGAATCTGTAAGAATAGATTTGAGAGGCTCATGTTTGCTAAAAAAAAGAGCGTTAAAACAAATTGATTGTCAGAGTAGAAATTTTAATAGTTGATTTGACATGTCGACTAAGCTCATGTGGCTTGATAATTGTGTTTAAATTTTATTCACAAAAATTTATACAAATAAATAAAACACAATTTGAGCCCTAACGGCAAAAGATTAATAACTTTCATATTTTTCTATCACTGTTGCAGCGATAAAAAAAAAAAAAAAAAAAAAAAAAAAANAGTGTTGTCATATGATATCAAAACTTCATGAATAAAAGAAACCCTTTGTTTGGTCTATGGGGACAAATTTTGGATGATAAAGTTTGCTTATTTTCTAAAAGCTAAAGATTTATCTTACTCAATTAAACAAAAACTACAAAAATCTATACAAATAAATTCGCCATAAACATTTGTTATTCTTCTCGTACTTGGTCAAAGCTTCACCAATGGATGAATTATGTTCTTTTTTTTTTTTTTCTTCCGTTAGGACTTAAATTGTCTCTTTCTTTTTTTTTCTTGTTTTCTCCCCAAAAAAAAAAAATTATAAACAAAATTTTTGAACAATTTATAAACGACTTTTTAAATATATTCTAAAAAAACTTATGTACTAAAATGAATAATTTGAAATATTATGAACCAAACATCTATATTCCATAAGATTGGATAACTAAAAAATTTTTTTTTTTTTTTTTTTTAAATTTTCTTCCTAGTTGAACATAGAATAAATATATTAACTTATAAAATACTCATTGGACTTTGTACTTTCCTTAAAAAGTAAATTTGAACGTATCAAATTTCAAAAATTAAAAAATATCATTATTGTTAGTCTATAGACAAAAAGTGTTAGTGTCTCATTTTAAAATGTCGTTAAACTTTTACTGTAAGTATATAGATGTAAGATGATTATCTACAACACAATCTACTTCTCTTTCATTTTCTCTCCCCTCAATTTATATATGAATTGTGTATTTTTTAACACTTTATTCAATATTCAAGAATATTATTGAAATTTTTAAAAATTTATAAGATATTATAAATATTTATGAAATTTTTCTAAAATATTTAAAGGTAACAATGACATATATTTTATAGTTGAAGAGTATTTTTGAAACACATACAAAGTTAGAAACGTTTTGGATAAGTTAGACTACAATACTTTAAAACCCAACTGAAATATATAGATATATAAACAAAAATACAGCTCATTAGTTTCCACAGATACACAAAAGGAGTGAAAAGACCAAAAACTCCATAGGGAGAGGGTTTAATACACACGAGGGGTGGGGGTGAGTGGGTCTACTTCTCAAAATCACCCAATCATAGAGGGCCAACCAGAGAGGTGCATTGAAACTGATGTAGCTGCACCACACAGAATTCTCCAATTTCTTTTTCTTCTTTTTTCTTTAAAGAAAAAACAATTATTTTAAACTTTTCAGTGCCGGCAGAGATGTTTTCTCTTCTTTTTAAAATATTGACGGCTTATCTGTACGGCCGCCAATTGTAAGTACTTAACGACCTGACAGCAACGTTTGTCAGTCCCAAGTTGTAATTTTTTCTTTTTTTTTTCTCTTTTCTTTCGAAAGTTTTCTGCTTTTCTTTAAAATTACCGAAACCCAAAAAAAAAAGAAAAAAAAAAAGAGAAAAGAAAAAGAAAAAAAAAGACAAATTCTTTTTTTTTTTTTAAAAGGTAAAATTAGAAGCTTGCCACGTGGCACGCGGGAACGGTGTCAACGCGTTGATGGGGAGGAGCGTAGATTCTGTGGGGTCAACGAATTTGGCAATTACCTTAACGACTTACGGCGGCGACGGCGCGGGGGACCGGCTCCGGAGTGGCAATAGCGGTGGTGATACGGCGGCTATCGTCGCAGAGGAATTGGTCGACAATCCTCGAGCTCGGTTCAAGGACAAGCTTTTGCCATGCGTCATCGGAGTTTCCACCGTCGGTCAAAAACGCTCCGGTGGCATCAAGTCGCCGGAGATTCCAATTCCATTTATTCCGAAGGCGGCGAATCTTTTCCAGTTGCCGGAGTGCTAAGCGAATAGTATTGTCCTTAATCTTCGAAATCGCCAATTCCAGAAGAAACGTTAAAATCCTCTCATCGGCACCGTCGCGTTCTGCCCTCAAATAATCGTGTAATTCCGGCACTCCAATTGCTCGTTTAATCCCACGAGAATAATCCCCCTCCGGATCAAAAATCTGCCTCACTTCTCCAACAAACCCACCGTCAACCATCCGATCAACACGATTGGAGACAAATTTCTGAAGAATCGGTAAAGAAACGTCAACCCACAAAAAACAGAATTCATATCGGAACCGGGACTCTGCATAATCATCAACCAGTGCTTCAATGTAGGAATTGGATCCACCAGCGATGATTGGGAGACGATCTCTAGCCAAAATTGATTCAATTGCAAGAGAGGCATGATGAGTAAAATCATGAGAAGAGAAATTTGAATTTGGGTCAATCGAACCTAACAAATGGTGGCAAATTCCACGGCGTTCTTCATCCGTAACTTTATTTGTTACAACATCAAGTCCTTCGTAAACTTGAATCTTGTCGGAATTCACAATTTCTGCCGGAAATCGAGTAGCTAAGTCGATTGCTAACCGGGATTTACCCGTTCCGGTAGCTCCCATTACCACAACCACTTTCTCTTTCCGCCGGAAAAACTGTTCCATGTTGAAACTCCCCTGAAAATTCCCCACCAGTGGCTGGACTTGCTTCCCGGCGGCAGAGGATAATGATAATGCCATCTTCATCAAATACCCTGTAGAAAAAAAACCAAAACCGATTTCAAAAAATGAAAACTTTAATCCACCCATTTGATTTTTTTTTTTTTTTTTTTTTGGTGAGTTTTTATACAATACAATTCAAGAACAGTACCTGAAGAGAAACAGAGAAAAAGAGATAGGACTTGGGGATTAGGATTTGTAGGGTATATGCAAGAGAGTAATTGGAAGGATTAGCTTAAGGATAGTGAGGGTTTAAGCATTGATTAATGTCCCTAATTGAAGCAACACCAAAGTTTTGATTTTTTTTTTTTTCTTTTCCTTTTTGGAGGGAATAATATGTGAAAATTTTGGATGATGGAAGTGTTTTTCTAAGAAGGAATTGGGATTTTGTGGGTTTCAAAGATAATGATGTGTGACATTATCTTCCCTTCTTCCAATTGCCACTGCCCCTCTTTGGCTCAACCATTAGAGGAGGACTACACTTGGTATTTATGCCCTTCCCAAAAGAACCTTTTTTTTTTTTTTTTTTTTTTTTTTTTTTTTTTTTTTTTTTT